>VWZK01017461.1:111172-166038 GCA_013396935.1 Baryphthengus martii | reverse complement strand
TTTTTTTTTTTTTTTTTTTTTTTCCTACAAAGAAACATAGTCTTACCAGGATATATAATGTTGAAAAGACTAAGACTTTCTTTCATGTGACAACTCATTCTCCAATTCTGAAACTGGGATAAGCATTCACTGACAAGGCAAAAGCTCCACACGATAAAATACAATTAAAACCATTTATGCCTTATTGCAAATCAACACAATCTTGCAAAGTCTTAGGAACACAAATAGCTTCACTTAGCCTAAGAATGCTTTCACATACATGTACCACTCAAAAAATGCCTTAAGTTAGAAATAAGGTATTCATGAATTAACGTATTATCACTAATATCTCATTCTGCTCTAATGCCTAACTTTCGAAATTATTTGTTTCTAAACTCATTTTTTGTTTCTGAAAAAAAATACATCTTATTTATAATCAAAATGTTGCTTCAAGTATTTCCTATTTTACTTTCAAACATGTTTCTGTCTACATTACTTAAAGACACTATTCAGAGGATCGAATTCATCTAGTACTAGAAAGCTAAAGATATGATGCATAAGTATGAACTGTTCCCTCCATGGTCTTTCTATAGTCAATGGAACACATTCATTTTTCTGATCTCTCTTAGGGACCTCTAAGTTAGAAAAGATGAATCTTACTCATCAGTGACCAGATATAAATTACAGATTTTGAGTATTGACGAAAATATCCTAATTACAATTAGTATCTTTGGATGGGGATGAACTCTATTAAATGCAAACAGTAACAAGATTTTTGCTGTATTTATGATCTTACTGTGCATGAGTAGATTTTCTCTTCCTGCCTTCTTCAAGTGCTAACCTTTCTGCCAGAATCATTTCATACAATTGGCTATACAAACACTATGTTAAATTTTACTCTTCAATGGAGAAGGAATCAGTTATCCTGAAAAACTCCACCCCATGACAGTGCTAATAAGGAGTTAAAAAACATTTTTCACTACTGCAACGGCTTCTGTGACAAGGTAAAATATCCAATGATTTTCCAACTCTACATTTGCAGGTAGAAGTTCTGAAGATGACTTCTTCAGAACCTGCGAATATCTGAAATATTTCCTACTGAATCCATGTGAATGAATTTGCATGTGTAAAATATTAATTTCTGAAACTGAAATTGTATTATCACTAATTATATTTAGGAAACCCGAAGACTTAACTGAAATAGGAATTTTGTCATTAGTTAAAACACACCACTAGCACTCATGCAATCTTTAACATGTATGTCTTTTGTGTCTTGCCACATACTTTGATTCACTTCCAGAAATTTTAATTATCTCTTTTTGCTCAATGTACTTCACCCAAGCTGTTCCAGTGCTTCATTAGTTTGCCTCTATATTCAGAACCCTCCACCTACTTTGGCAGGTTTACCATACTAGCTTACTAGCTGCACTGTCCAAAATATCAAAAAGTTTCTTTTAACTAGAAATGGTTCAGATGACACAACTGATAACAACTGCAATCAACAGTATTATTTTTATTTATCGCCTCAGCATTATTCTTCATGAAACAAAGAAAAGTGTCCTGTCTTTGCTTATGGCTTTCTTTTCCTTTCTGTGACTTGTTTACTGGCATATGCTCTAATAGCATGTATCGCTCAAGTACCCTCGGTGAAATTAGGGGAAAAATTGATCTCTGAAGTGCCTTACTTTATCTACACAATTTGGATGGGATTTTTCTTGGCACTGTTTTATTCAAGCAACTGAAGATTAAATGACAGGATGGTACAAATTCATTAATTCTTAACTTTTTTGTTCAGCAAGATCAATAACTCACTTTTCTGTTCAGCACAAAGAGGCAATATTTGTCTTAATACCTATTAGAAATCATTTTGTTCTTTACTTTGAGAATAAACAGACCTCCTATCTAATCCATATGGTAGATATTAACATCATCCTAAACATCAACTACACAGGCATTCCATCATATTTTTCTTCCCTTTTTTTTTTTTTTATTTCAGCCTAAGAGAAGTGATAATGTTGCAGTCCAACAAATGCTGGGGTTTTGGTACTACTACCTGCTGTCTGAAAGTATCGCTTGTTTTCAACCTCCTTCCATTTCAAGTGACTCTTTTGGAAGTTTACAAGCTCAAGTCCTTTCCATGGTTAGAAAAGCAAAAATTGCGATTTGTAGAACATTGACTTCATATGGAAAGCATCGGCTAAAAGTATTACTGAGAAAAATCTGTTCAAAACACTTAACTTTTAACACATTTTAATCGAGTCTCCTGAAGTTACAGATTTTTCCATGTAACTGACTTGTGGTGATGGAGAAAATGTGTATTTAAACTGAATGTCCTATTTATTTCTGCTTTGAAGGTTTTTCTCAGGTAAATCTGCATATTTATAATCATAGAATTATAGAATTATAGAATGCCAGGTTGGAAAGGATCTCAAGGATCATCTGGTTCAACCTTTTAAGTATATATATAATATATATATAATGCAACTATCAGTCTAACAATTTTATTAAACAGTATTAAGTTTGGAAAGTATTTTTTTTTTTTCTTCAAAGAAACAAAACACACTATACTGGGATAAAGATTATAGTCACAACAGTTAAGCACAAACCAAATTCCTATGGCACTTACACAGCTAATTAGTTAGATTAGCAAGGAGTCTTGCACAAAATATAAATCATACAAACAAATATAAACTAGCCATTAAAAACAGATTAATATTCTGTTTGTTTCAATTTTCATTAAAAAGACTAACTGCAATCAGGCAGAATACATAACTTGCGCAACAGTGGGATGAGAAGACAAGACACGCTAAGAAGAGAGCAGATTAGACAAGAGTCCTTAGACAGACAACATTTTCAAATTAGTTAGATTTGAACGATGTTTAGGAAAGCACCTGAGACAAACTCTGAGCTACCAGACACTCATTTTTGAGAATTATGAAGGACAAGTAAAGTTTCAAGAGACTAGAAAAAGTCTAAGCAACTGCTGATCTTTAAAAACTGGGAGCTGCAGAACAGTCAGCCCAACTTTAAGTTATGGAAAAAGTTATCCAAAAAAAAAGGTAATAAAGAACACAGTGTCAGGCTCCTATTCTTGCAGTTGCAGCAAGACAAGAGGCAATGGGCACAAGTTGAAATACAGGAGGTTCCCTCTGAACATCAAGGAAACGCTTTTTCACTCTGAGGGTGACTGAGCACTGGCACAAGTTGCCCAGAGAGTTGGCGGAGTCTCCAGCCTTGGGGACATTCAAAAGCAATCTAGACACAATCCTGGCTCCTGGTGGCCCTGTTTGAGCAGTGGGTGGTTGCACCAGATGACCTCCAGAGGTTTCTTCCAAGCTCAACTATTCTGTAATTTTCTGACTATACAAAACAACAGAGGAAATAAAACATTTGAAGCTTAGAAGATATTAAAATAATATATAATAGTCTAAATAGTTTTGTCAACAAGAAACTGTCAAATTAGTCATCTTATAACAGGATAATAGGTGGTGACAGTAGAGATGATAATCATTTTTAATTGGGATTTTGAAACCTTAGTTGCAACTTAGAAAAATTCCATCTACAGAAACTGCTTTTAAGATGGGTATCGGAAAACCAAACCAGAGTAGCTACCAATGGGTTTACAGTTAAACTTGAAGAGAATGAGTGGAGAAGTTCACCAGACTTTTGTTCTGAGCCTGGTACTAGTCAATATTTTTATTAATAAGCTGAGCATGCATTTTAAATCTGGAGATGACACTACTATAGCTAAAGCTGTAAACACTGTAGAAGAACATAAATGGTATTCAGAAGAGTCCTGAAAACTGGAGAAGTCATCAGAAAAAAAGCCAGATAGAATCCAAGTCTAAAGTACTACATCCAGGAAAGAATAAACAACAGAAAAAAAGGTAGAAGCTGCTCACTACATGAGTCAGTTGCATAAATGCTAAACAGCAGTTCTGCAAAGAGGGACATAAATTTTGCGGTGGGTCACATACTGAAACTGAAGCAAACTAAAGCAGCAAAAAGACTGATCATCCAGTGGGTATGAGTTGTGTTCTTCTCAGGTCTACTGCAGTGTTAGCTAACACAACAAATCCACTTCTGTGTTCCCATTTAGAAACAAGCCTTTCACCTTCAGAACGCTGAGAGAATACTAAGAAAGATCTCTGGGAAATGTGAACAATAAAGTATAACTAATACAAATGGGATCTGTAGTTCAGAAAAGAAGTGAACAGACAAAATAGCAGCCTTCAATGCCAAAAAGAAGAAAAAAAAATTCATGCTATTAGTCGCATCACAAATAGGACAAAGAAGAGTAATCTTAAGTTTCTAAGAGGTAGATTAATTCAGACATGAGGAAATGTGTTTTCAACTGCAAGAATAAGGAAGCACTGGAATAAAGCATGTGGAGGCCTTGTTGAATTTCCCTAACCACAACTTCACACAGACAGGTTAGCCAGAAACCTGTAAAGTCAATTTAGATATAGCAGGTCCTCCCTTGGGATCTTTCAGATCCCTTCTAGTATTTTTTTGATTAAGTCTTCCTAGTATGACTCATAGATGGTACTCAAAAGTTTTTTCAGTGTCAGCATTTCTGTCTGGATTTAGCTGAAAGATAAGTAAGAGGAAGAGAGGCTAATGTAAAACTAAGTGAAAGTCCCAGACCATTTTAGCAAGGGAAAAGTGCTTGCTTAATCAGTGAATTAAAATCCTTACCATTTCCTGAGTGAGGTGACTATTGAGATATTAATCTTTTATTTGTTTTCAAAAGCCAGATTGATCAGCTTTAAGAATTTCTCTCTGCAAGGCATTAGCATAATTGATAAGTCTCCCCAAAATGTAGTTTCTCCTTCACAGACAATTCAGAATCTTGTTGGCTAATATTCTCTCATTCCATTCAGATGTATGTACGTTCCTTCCAAACCAACTATATGATGGGATAATAATACTGAAAGAAGATATTTCTTAGCAACTTCATGGATTGCACCCTGTTTTACTCTCATTGGATAGATCTGAACTGATTTTGTGATGCTACAGTTGTTTGAAGAAGCATGGCACTATCTGTATCTTCCACAACTCAATCTGCTTTAAAAACACATCTTTCATTCTTAAGCTCAGATATAGGCACGTTCAGATGAAAAATCAAAACAATATGGAACCAGAAACTCACACATGCTACTCAGTTTAAGAAAAGCTGTCATTAAAACAAACAAACAAAAAACAAAGTAAAAGCCAACAAACATAAAGTATATTAGCCTACAACATCCTCTGAAGCCATCTGCATTGCAAACATTTAAAGGAAGGAACATAGCTAATATGCAGCTATGCTTAAATGATAATCAACAAGCAGTTGCTAGGCAAAGGGGGACAGGAGGAGTGCTAACTACACATCAGTAAGAATATATATATACACCTTCAGTTAGGTTATTGATGGAATCAGTGCTTTATTTACACTCTACCATACACAATTACAGGCATTATTTATTGTACTATCTCACATTTCAGTGGATCATGGTTTTTAGAGGGGTTGTTTTGTAAAATTATTTCACTATTGAGTTGCACAAACTTAGCTGATATTAGACAAAATGAGTTTGAGCTGACCTTCCATGAAATGAAAGCCATTAGTATGATTGACAAAGTACGCTAAACCTAACAATGCAGTAGACAAGAATGTTTTGTAAGGGTATCTCATTTTTTTTAATCCTTTGACCCATGTCATTTTTTTGTTCTGCAAGGTGGTGTCCAAGAAACATCTCCAGCCCTGTATTTCCACCATTAATTTAAAAATATTCAAATGTAGAACCATATCCATTGCTAATTTTTAAAATAAAGATGAAATTCTAAGAGAAGAGAGCTGTCTTATGGGTTTACAAAATACTGGGCTGCCTTTAAGTCCTGTAGCAACTATGAAAGATAAAAAAATATAATTAATTTAACAAGTTCTGCCGTATTATTCTTTGTGAGTCACCCACAATTTTCTCAGATATGTCCTTTAGTTAAAGTCTTCATTTTCTAAAACATGCATTTAGAAGTTCAGGATTATTCAATATTTAAAAATAAGAGTATTCGTAGTCTTCGAAAGGATGCAATACTCAGAAGCTGTTTCTGAACAGATAAGGAGCAGCTACCAGTAAAGACCTGATGTAAAGCCAATGTTTACCAAGATATTTTCTATAAATATTCTCAAAAAGACACTTAATATCCTTTGAAAGGTCATTCCAATACACTTTTATAGTAATATTTAAAAAAACCAAACCACAAATACCAAGAACTCCAAACACAGCTGAAGACAAAAGTTACCTTAAACCCCATGTTTATTCACAGGACACACTCCTCTTTTCCTCTAGACATTCTAAGAAAAAATGTAACATTTTTCCTCACAAACTTAAGCACGTACTCAGAAGCACTGTCCAAAGTCACAAAATACTGAATTAGGCAACAATGCTGGTGATAAAATACAGTCCCTTGAATTCCTAATTTCCATTCTACTAGTATCTGGAACCCAAGAAGCTCTTCATGAGCATCATATATCCACTTTATAAACAAAATACAGAAATCCTGAAGTCAAAATAACCTTGTCTTAGCTTTCTAATTTGTTTCTAACCTCCTCATGGTTTTGTTAGTGTTGGTCCCAGCTTTCCATATGTCTGTTTCTCCCACAAAAAAAAGCCTCTGCACTTTCTCTGACATCAACTTCTTTGAATAGAAAGCTCTCCCTGAGGCGACCTGCACAAGGCAGCTTCCCCCTTCGCATGATCCCCTGATGATTTTATAGTTTAAATATTGCAATCGAGATGATGTAACACAATGCAAAACAAACAGATGGGCAAGAGATGTAAAGCAGGACCAGGCCTAAACTGGAAAACATCACTGCCAGAAACATTGTTGGGCTCGCAGCTGCTGACATTGCTCCTGGGATGTGTGCACGCTGAAGCTTTGCTGGCAGCTGCATTGCTGGCTGAGGTTTACGGCATTTGGTTCTATTTAGGTGCCACAAGCTGGGATTTGTTTGCTTACTCCACATTTACATGTGCCTGCATGCAAACCTGTGGAGATAAAAGGTAGTTCTGGATGCCAAAACTCTGCTGTGTAGATGGGGCGTGTTTTCCTATGCTGAAAGAATACCACGAACAATTGGCAGTTTTTTAATGAGGCGTGTTTACTTTGTAACTGCAGCGTACAGATGTGGAGGTACCATCCTAGATTTAACTGGAGTATTGGTAGTAACACAGATACATGAAAATGGAGCTATAAAAGGTAAATTTGCATATGTTAACTTCTGTACTGCTGCAACAGACTATTCAACGGTGTGAGAGGGTTTATTTAAACCCCACTTGGGCATATCTAGTATTAACAGCAATTCTGTGATGGTACTGAGTAAAAATGGCAAAACCTGCTCTAGTTGAACCTGCTTTAGCAGAGGGGTTGCACTAGATGATCTCCCTTCCAACGCCTTCCATTCTATGATTCTATGAAAAATAATCAGTCTCAGTCCAATTTCTTTCCTAATTATTATATTCCACGCTATCTTTATGTGATAGAAGGTACAGCTCATCAATCATATGAAAAGTACAGTACCAGAGACATTGATCTAAGAAAATTGTTATTCTAACAATAAAGAAATACAGAAATAAAAGTATTGTAAAGATAAATTGGTGAAAATGCAACAATAACTCACAAGAGAACATGGTAAAACAAATCCTCAAGTACTTTGACTATCCAGTCTCAACTCATCACCCTATAGACTGCGACTGGACGATGGTGTTTCTGCAGCAGTTACGGCCCAAATTCAGGAGCGAAAAACGCTTTATGGACTGAGCTATACAGCTTAAACGATCAACTGAAACATCTGAAAAAGAGCAGTAAATTCCAGCTCCCTGGACTGTTTCAAACAAGCAGAACTTTTAAAGTAGCCAACCTGATGCATAAATCGCCTTCTTGCTTAAAGGGGAGCTCGTTCCCCTAATATTAATTTCTGATGAAACTAAATGACAGCTTTCTCACAGTTTACAAGCCAGATACTCTCATGGATAAGAGGAATACAGTACAAGCAGAGTCTGAAATTAAGAGTTATAAATCTGAGATTATTTACAGATATAAAAGTAATAGATATGGATAAGGAAGTGATGTTTTGGATGGGTTGAAAGCCATTATGGGCACAGGAGGAGTTTTCAGAAGAGCACAGATACTGAATTCATACCTTATTTCCAGCGGAGTAGGATTGTAGGACCTAAAATGCCTGGATTAACATTTAAGTCACTTTGAAAAAGACAAATGCAAATAAAGATTTAAATTTTGTTCATTATTTCTTTCCTCACTTCACTGAAATGAGTATTTTTATGGGGTAAATATGACTTTAAACCCAGAAATAAATAAATAGATAGAGCTACTCCCCATAACCTAACCCTTTATTCTAACAAGCTTGCAACTGACATACCGATTCCTAACAAGGTAACACAGTTGAATTACATAGTTATTTTCTGCAAAATTGGTCCACTTCCATTATTATTCAGGTGTTGGAAGATGTGAAAGGAATAGATTGATAAGGCAGGAGGATATAATGACTCATATAGATTTTATTGAGACAAATTATTTTTTTCCTGGTTATTGATGTGAAGATGATGGAAAAATTTACACAAATGCTCGCAAAACTAATCAGAGACTTCAAGGCAGAAGACATCATCAGCCACAGTTCCTACTCGCAGGCACCTCATCAATGATTTAACATGACAGAGGGGACTGCAGCTTCATTATCTGATGGTATTTTATTTATTCATATTTAATTACTGAGTATCATAACAATTCAGAACTTGACTGCATTGCAGAAGATGAGGGAAGGAATGAAACTGTTATACTGGCTTTACTAACACATCTGCTTCACAGACCTACAGGGATTCACTCAGTCACAATATAGAATAAAAACGAAAAAAACCCACTTATATTCTACAAATGAGTTACAAATTCTTCACATTAAAACTGGGTGAAATAAACAATGATGTCTTCAAAATTCATGTAGCAGACATGAAGAATTCTATTTATCTTCATTATATGCTGAAAGTGTTTGGGCCAAAATCCGCAATTTAGGTGAACCATGAGGAGGAAAAAAAAATGATGGCAGGAGTTAAAAAAAAAAAAGTAACATGACAAATTAGCAGAATCAAACCTCTCCCCCAGTGGGAGGGAGAGGTGAAGGCCAAAGGGTAGATTAATCTTGCTATATCATATGGTCTTGATCTTAAAAATTTCTCTGCGTGTTTAGTAGAAATCACACGCACAATGGGGAGACTTTGAAAAGATCAGGAGCCAGAGCAGATTAAGACGAAATGGGGCCAGATCCAAAAAGCCGTCAAGCTCCCACCCTTTCCTGCAGACTCCCATGTGGGCAGGAGATTTGTTTTGTGGCTCCAAAGTGCTTGTCTGTGCTGAGCTCATTGATGAGTGCACTCGCTCTCCGCGTCTCTGATGGAGAAGGAGTTTTGACTTCTCTTTTCACAGCACTATAAGCCGCAGCTGTGGACACAGGTCTTTGTAACCCTTCTCACTTTATGGCCCCAAATTAACGTGCAGAACCTGGATGATCCAAACACACACAAAATACGGATCCATGCTCAATAGAAAAAGAAGCAGTACTTTTAAAAAGCAAAAAGAATGAGAAACTTTGTTAGGTCTGCTTTAAAACTGTAATTTAAAATAAAAAAAGGCTCAAGCAGATGATCAGGTTACTGCAGCTTACCAAGTTACTGAGTGTCAGCCGAGTCACAGCAATTTATTGCATATATGCACAGTAAAAGTGAATTAATGCAACATGGCTTAGCTGAGGCTACAATAGAAGAAGATTAAATTATGTGCACATGGACAATTGCTACAGTTGAGATCTTGTGCAACTACTTTCTGAGTTACTGAAATTGCTTATGTATATGAACTTTAAAATCTACCAGCCAAGCAACTAATTTAGCGCAAAAAAAAAAAATGAATATAAAGAGGTTTAAAGTAATCTGTTTATTGAATTATTGACATGACTACAAAAAATGAAGAAGGTCCACTAAAAAGTATAAATGCTGCATAACGATCTGAAAGCTCATAGGCATCTGTATGGAAAACTGACTGATTTTCAGAAAAGCTTTCAGAACATCTAGGTGCAAGAGCACATGCCCACTCAAATCTAACAGCAGTGTTTTCACTCTCTTTTAAGATAAAAGATAATTTGTTTCATGATTTATGATCTCACTGACTTCCCATATTGAATTAGGTAGCTGAAACAATCTCTATCATCCTGCAAAGTACTATCATTATGGTAGCATACACACATACACTGACTGATACATTTTATTTTGATTCAGTGCTGGTAAGGTTAATATAATTTCATGAGAAAGGGTTATACACCCACTAATAACAAACTATTACAAACCTCGATTCAGAAATTTTGCGCAAAGGACATCAAAAGCAAACACCAATATAATTCCCAGGTCTACACTGGTGCAGCTATTGCATTCTGTAACTTGAGAGAAACCTTGTGTAAATCAGATACTGTGCTCCCCGTTCTTCATTATGAAGAGCAATTCGACTGACACTTTTATAGCTGTTGCTGTATATGTCTTCTTCAGCTCCTCTTTTTTTAACTCCTAATACTTTTTCCTCAGTTTCCTAATTATATAACTTACATTTGTTTGCTCTTTCAATATTCCCCTATAAACGTCTACCAATCGAGTTATTGCTCACTAAACTAGGCAGAACTCTTTCTTCTTCCCCCTAATTTTTCCCTGCGACCATTACTCCATGCTGGTTTCCCTTTAATATTTAGATGTGCTTGAATGAAATGCGTTGGCTTGTGCCTAATGCAATGCATGTGTTTGTGGAATACAGCGGGCGCACACTCCCTTTTCCAAAGATGTAACAACAGAACAGCCATTTGTGAAAGTTTTACTGTTTCTGATTCTTGCTTCCTATTCATCCCCCACCCCGTCCCAGAGTCCAACTGGAACATCTGGGTGCACGGGGTTAAATAATGGACTCTTTGTTTGAAGAAAATTCACAGGAAACATTAAACTTCTCTTAAGACGGGAGAGGTTAGTGCATGGGAGCCAGGACAGGAGAAAGCGAAGGACTCAAATGGAGAACTCTTATTTTTGGGGACAGAAATTTAAACGTATCACTTGGGTATGTGAAGTTCTACCATCAATACCAGAGTCTTGGTGAAGTATGTAGCAACTAACTGTCACCATAATGCACCTCCTATACTGGAGTGAAAAGGAAGAAATAAAGTACACCCTAAACAGGTAGGGATGAACCTGGGAAGAAATTCTCCCTTTCCGCAGGAGATTTTGTGGATAGACTGTAGTTGAAAGAAGACTGTAAAGAATTTGGCTTGATCTGTTATCTTTGTCTATCTCTGCACAACTGTCCACATGTCAATGTATCGCAAGAGGTGTATGCTATATTTTCTTTTGCAAAATTACATCACAGCGAGAATAAAGGAGCTAATAAAATCTAGAGAAGTTATACAAGAGAGGTGCATTGTTTTTCCAGTTCAGTTTGGTGAGGAATCGTTTCAGATCAAGAGGACTCTACATTCATCCTTGATTTAATACAGCACATTCCTTTTTACTACTATGGCAAATGAGCAATTAATTTCATTTTAATCTGCAGATTCATTTAAATAATATGGAAAGTTTTATAGCATTAATTTTAGATGTTAGCATTGGTTCATGCCTTTTTCTTTCTTTTTTTTCCTTTTATAAAAAAAAATAAATATATCTGCATAGATCCAGTCCACAAAGCTCACTGCAGATCTTCTATATCTGGACATAATTCCTTTTTCTTTCAGATTCCTAAATACGTAGGTATCTAAATATTTTATGGCTCCCCTAGCAATTTGAAATGGAAAATGAATCTCCATGGAAGCAATAGAATTTGAGCATAGCAGCGTGCTGCTGGTCTCCACAAGATTAATTTTACATCTCAGGCATAAGCTATTTTTTCTTTATGTACGTAGAGGGTGGGAAAATATGTGGTGGTTTTACTGTATCGGTATTATAGAAGTGAAGAACACCTACATAAAGCAAAAGCCTTATGCTTCATTTATCTGGATTTATTCTACAATCTACTAAGCAACAAAGAAGTCAAGGGACAGTCCTATCTGCTTTCCCATTTTTCATCTTACATGGAAAGAATACTAACCAGTTGGCTTAAGCTGTTATCAGACACAGAGCCTAGATTCACATTATAAGACTTACCTCGGAAACTATCAGCTGCATGACCTGAAGAACAGCCATGTTGCACAAAGTAATGAGAACCCCTGCACTTAACCTAGTGAAGCTAGACCTTCCTCAAGTTGGGCAATTTTTCTGCAAGCTTACTTAATCAAAAACCTAGTAATTTTGCATCTTTATGAAAATAAACCTGCACGAAAAACAGAGCTATGTATTTCATCCTCAAATTGTGGGAAGCAATGCAGAGAGGCTGCAGCAAAGGATTCTTTCAGAATATGCTTCAGTGCAGAAAATTTATTCTCAAAGCATCCTATAAAAACAAACCAAGAAGCAATCCAGGCCTACCAATTTTTTTCCATCATTTTTATTTGTAAAATAAACCTTTCCTCAGATTTCTTTGGAATCTCTGTAACTTTGTACCTATACATCATATTGAGTATCTGAAAGAAACTAACTGATTTGATTTAGCAGATAGACAGCCTTCATTTATTATCATGTATCTTAGTTTTTACGGTTTCTGTAATTAAATAACTTTGATAGATTTTCAACTTTACATATATGGTCTAGAGGGCTAAACATCTTAAAAGAGAAAACAACAGAAAACAGACTTGTGCCTGCACACTTCAGCACACATTCTCAGCTTGTTCATCTTCATTTTAGTTGTCTTACCATAAAGGGGCTATGACAATATATATCAGCTGATGATGTTCGTCTTGGATTATATTTGTCTGTATACAAACTTAACAAGACTTTCTATTTTTTCCCATATTTTCTTAATTAAATCATTATATATATTTCAGCAATGATATTTTAGCATTGGTTTCCATTATGTGGTTTTGGTAATTTCATTTTTTTACTCTGAATAGGACAGGAAAAATGAAATTTGGAAATAAATCTTATTCAAGGGGTATGAGCGAATGCCTAAATATCCACCTTTGTCAAATATTCCAAACTTGTAGTCAAATTTCTGCTTTTTTTTGACAGTGAGTTTGCTTTACCACAAGCAGTACCACAGGATAAGAAGGAAATCCTGGTGGTCACTCCAGACAAATAACATCACCAAAGTCAAAGCATAAAAGATAACAAAGACCCAAATAAATTTAGGAGTTACAAGGAGCGAAAAAAACCCACAACATTGAAAGACCTTAATATAATAGAGTTTCTCTCATTAACATAATTACATATTCCAATAATTCCATTTTCACATTTCCAACAAATTAGTTCTTGTCAGTGAGAAAAAAAACAACATAGGATTTTTTGTTTCAAAGATCAGTAATATCTTAAAATGAAGTAGATCTAAAAAAATGTCATTCCTAAGAAACTTCCAGGACACCAAAGCTTTGACTAACAATTCTGAAGAGCATCCTTAACTGCACTGCTCATCCAGAAACAAAAATATTGTCTACCAGCTTTTTATCTCATCTTGAGGCTTATTCTGTTATCACCTCTCTCTCCTCTTTCCTAAGAGTAGGTGGGGGGTTTGTTTGTTTTTATGATGCTACACCAAAACAGCGAGGGAGTGGGAAGTGAAACTGGGAGAGGAAAATACAGGAGTTAAGAGTGAAGATGTTACTGTGAAAATGTGATCAACAGCGCAGAATCTGAAAAGGATCAAAGAGAAGAAGGATGCAGCAGAAGCTTTGTGATCCAGCCAGAAACGGAGAATGAGGAGCCCCTGAGAAATCACATCCGATGGGCTTGAAACAACACAAGCAACACTGGGGCTGCAGCTGGAGAACAAGGAAATGACCATGAATTCATGAGAAGACCATGGGGAAGACCACCAGCGCCAGCTGTAAGAACAGTGGTATCCTGGCAAAGGAGGGGTTCTCAGTGTAAGAGAGATATCAGTGTTTTACATTTCAAAGTACAAGTTAAGAAGACTGCAAGTATCAAGTTTCCTACTGCTGTTCTTCTTATTATAGAATTTTTTGACTGCTTTTGGTGTTATTTTGAATCTGCTGGGTTGCCACAGGTATTTGCTGAAGTCTACCATTAGCAGTCACATTGTGTTAGAAAACAAGTCTCCTTGCCTCACGGAGCTCATTTTCACTGTTTCAAATGCAGGGCATGTTGCAATACATACATGGGTACAATGAGGAGGAGTACTAAAACTAGAAGTTCAGCAGAAGGCTAGATGTGATTTATTTATTTATTTACTTGGTCCAAAGATGTTTATTATCTTAAAACCTAAGGGCAGGATTGCTTTCTATTTCAGGCCTCAGATTTAATAACATGATCTGCATGGCTCTAACTTATTTTCTCATACTTATCTCTTTCAAAGACTTTAGCTCAATGTAACTTGCTTTTAAAATGACCTTTTCAGGAACAGTTCAAACACCAAGCTACTTAATTTTTTTTTCCCTCCATAAAGTCATATAAGTTAAAATATTTTAATAATACAGATATTTCTTTTATTTATTTTTTCCACAGCCAGGTCTTGATAACACACAGAAAATTTTTGAACATTTTTATAAAATTCTTTCACTTAGAAGATATCTAGCAAATTCTATGAATTTTTAAAATTTTTTTGCTTTGATGATTTATACCATCAGAAATCTCTGAGCACCTAACTTTTGTGAGGATCCTTAGGCTAATAATTGCATGAGAAATCCTAGATGGCGCAGCTGCGTCATTGTCCACACACCATGCTTAACAGATATCCCAATGTAAAACATGCAATGGTTTTTCTTGCTGCTGTAATTAGTAGCACTGCTTAGGATAAATATTTAAAATAAAATAGCAATTTTAAAATTTTGTACTTCTGCTGAAGTGTGTGTCAAAAAATGCACAAAGAAACACTAAATTATTCCATTCCATGACTCATATTTAGCATATCACCACATTTAAAAGGTAAGATACTTGGTGCCAAGAACTTCTGTTCTTCAAAACTCATGTGTATAATGTTGCTTACACCACACCATGAGCCCTCCTTTCTACTGCAAAACACATTATTGAGATTACATTAAGTGGAACATTACAGTTCACTTCAACTGAACATTCAGTTCAGTGTTACAGTTGAAGCTGCTTGATACCTCCCATTATGAAATGCTGTTTACCAGCTGTTTATAAAACTTCATGAAAATCTTAACTGTGGATTGAAATCTTCCATGTTTACAGTCTGTTCTCAACCTGATTTACTCAACTTACAAGTCCTAAATTGCTCCCAAAAGTTAGAGATGGTTAGGGAAAAGTTTATTATTTGTCAGGCTAAAGAAACCAGAGGAAGCAGGACTAGAACAGACCTCAAACCACCTGATTTCATAAAACCTCTCACTGATCAAGTTTACTTTTTTCTGTGACTTACACAGCTTCATAGAAAAGCAAAGTTCTGGACAAAATACAAACCTCTAGAATAGTTTTCATATAATTAAAAGACTCCTTTAGAGGTCCTCAGACCTTACAGAGATATTTTCTGAAGATCCTGCCTGCATCATGGAGGATCCATCCTCTCTATCGCTTCTACTGACCAGCGACCACATGGTTATGTATACCATATTGTACGACCACAACTGAGCATCTCCTACTTGGAGCCAT
This sequence comes from Baryphthengus martii, assembly GCA_013396935.1. Lineage (NCBI taxonomy): Eukaryota > Metazoa > Chordata > Aves > Coraciiformes > Momotidae > Baryphthengus > Baryphthengus martii. The sequence goes on along the minus strand of VWZK01017461.1, from coordinate 150,331 downwards.
CAGGAGAGAAGCAGGATGTTCTATCCAATTTTAATTCCTGATATCCACAAGTTAGTGCTATTCTAGACACAGAAAGCAGAGCTGGAGACTCACTCTTTTGTACTCCCAGTGCTGTTTGAGTACAGATGGAAGAGGAAGAAGGGAACAGCCGCACTGCAGAACTAAGGGAGTCAAATGATAATAAAGTAAAATATAGTTCGATAAGCAACCATGTTAATTCCCTAATGTTTGTGAGCTTGATTTGCTTAACAGTTGTACAGTATTATTACTTAGTGTTTTGGATTTGGAGAGGTTTTCTCTTTTTATTTTATGTTTTTTCCAGTTGAAGCATTTATTTGGATTTTTACATGTGCTTATGTAAAACAGATCTTTAAGAACAGTAAAATGTAACCAAATAACATACAGTAAAGAAATAAATTAATTCCAATCTTAAAAAAGCCCCAAACTACTAAAACCAAACTCCAAAAAAAAAAAAAAAAAAGCTTTCTTAAAAGGGGTAGTAAAAAATCAATACAGAAATAAAATCCCTAAGCAACAGAATCTGCACGCTGGCTATTAAAGTTTTGTTCCTGTTTGTGTATGCACACATATATACATATCTATCCAGAAGGTATTTTTAGTTCCTTCCTTATAGTGTATCTGCTCTTGTTATAGTCCAATTTTAGCTGTTTCCACATATCATTTCTATTTCTGCCATTCTCTATCACAGACCACGCGTTACCACTCAGCTGGTTACAGCATGAGGGTGGAGGAAAACAAATGCACTAATTGATTCATTAGGAGAAACTTTGAAGGTAAAGAACACAGGCTAAAAAGTATTAGCATAAAGTTTCATAGAATAATAGATTCATAGAATGGTTTGGGTCAGAAGGGAGCTTAAAGATCACCTAGTTCCAACTCCCCTGCCATGGGCAGAGGACACCTCCCACTAGATCGGGTTGCTCAAAGCTGCATGCAACCTGGTCTTGAACACATCCAGTGATAGAGTATCCACAACTTCCCTGGGCAACCTGTTCCAGTGTCTCACCACCTTCACAGTGAAGAACTTCTTCCTAATAACTAATCTAAACCTACCCTCTTCCAGTTAGAAGCCATTATCCCTCATCCTATCACTACAAGCCCTTGTAAAAAGTCCCTTCCTAGCTGTCTTTGAAATGTCCTTCAGATACTGGAAGGCTGCAATAAGGTCTCCCCAGAGCCTTCTCCAGGCTGAACAACCCCGACTCTCTCAGCCTGTCCTCATAGGAGAGGTGCTGTAGCACTGATCATCTTTGTGGTTCTCCTCTGGACCTGCTCCAACAGGTCCATGTCCTTCTTATGTCGGGGGCTCCAGAGCTGGGTGCAGTAGTCCAGGTGGGTTCTTGAATATCAGGCTCTAATAGCTTCTCACTAGCATTTCTACACAATATGAATCATTCCCTGTCCTATGATGAAGTGAGCCAGCAAAGGCGGCTGAGTTATATTCTAAGGGTGAGTTAGGGTTATTTCCTTGGGTAAGGTATATTCTAAGAAGATACAGCTTGAACATTGTGCATAAAGCACACTACACTAGTAACTGTTGCACCACATTGGATAATCTCTTGGCATCTTACAGCTCAAGTAACAACACAGGTAATATATGCAAATGCTAGAAAAAATAAATGACAGTTTTCAGATAAAATGAAATTCTACTAACACCCTAGCTAACTGGCTCCAGAAAATTATGTTTTTATTTTGCTGCTGTTTATCTGTGAAGTTACGGCTTCTAGCCAACCTATGCACTGTTACATACCCGCAAGGATCAGATATTTAAGTCTGAGATTTTAATTAGTGCTCAGTGGCTTTGAAATACCCAGGAGATATACATTACTGTTTCATTTAGTTTCTTTTTCTCTTCCTCATTACTGGGTTTGCAGATCACAGGCAACTTCAAAGAAAATTAGGTCAGCTCAACTACAGCAGCAACGGTGTCAGTCCCATATTCTGCCTAGTTAGGCACTTGTAACACACACAATGTGTGGCATATAAACACTTTCCGAGTGGGAGGCCTGACAGCAATGCTACTTCTAATGATAAACGCAGAGCAAGTGTATGCTGCAGTCAGAAGAATGCACTCAAACTTTCGGAAATCATGTTTTGGGATGAGGATCTTTTTTCCTCTCACTTCTCCTGTTCTCAATGCATACACAGTTATTGCCAGATCTCATCACAGTATCCCCAAGAATAACATTAAACACATATGTCCAGATGTTTACTAGTTTACTGAAGCAACTCCCATACATAAGAGGTGCTAACCACACTCACAAAAATACAGTCTTTGTCCTGAAGAACATGTCAGTAAGGGAAAGAACCATTAAAATGGCTAGAGAGAATCATATAGAAATATGTTCAGATGTCCCATGTATACATACTACCTAAATCATCCTTTCCCCAGATTTGGAGTAAAGGACTAACCCACAGGATGAATGGGATGGATCATCTTTGAACAGACCACTCAACTCATCTTCCAGAAAACTACTTTAGTAAATAATTAGTCAAGACTTAGTAAACTTGCTGTTCTTCTGGGAATAGTTTTCTAAACTACAGTCTGGAAATGGGCTAGAACTGTTTGTTACAGTGAATGTGCAATGGTATCAGTAATCTGTGAAAGCTCATATAGCCACTGAACTTAGTATCCTGTATTTTTTATTATGTCCCACATGTCACATTCTGTTCTGTACTTCTTGCTGAAGTGTAATAGAAAGAAGCCACAGTTTTAACAGGTACATTGGAATAGATGAGTTCAGAGCGACCTGGACAAGCTTGAGAAGTGGGCCCGTGTGAACCTCATGAGGTTCAATAAGGCCAATTGCAATCTCCTGCACATGGGTTTGGGCAACCTCTGTTATCAACACAGGCTGGGGGACAAAGGAATTGAGAGCAGTCCTGCAGAGAAGGACTTGGGGTGTACGGGTGGATGAAAAGCTGGACATAAGCTGTCAACATGTGCTTGCAGCCCAGAGAGACAACCGTACCTTGGGCTTTGAGGAAACCTTACTGCAGACTTTCAGTACTTAAAGGGAGCTTGTAAGAAAAATGGGGACAGACTTTTCAATAGGGCCTGCAATGATAGAAAGGAGGAGAAAAAGGCCTGTTAAACACCAAATATTTTCAGTTGCCTGTCCACCTAACAATGTCATGAGGTTCATCAAAAGAAATGTTAATAAAACTGAAGAAAGATTTGAAACAGAAGTCATATGCATGAGTCCAGGAAGGCTATTTCATATGCAGGGTCGGGGGAAAACATGGGGGGAAACTTGCCATCAAAGCTAGGAATACTTCTGGAAAAGCAGGTAGCATTATGAGCTCTTCAGGGACTTCTGGGTCATTTAAAAGAGAACTATGTTCTAATCTCATTCAGAAAGCATCAGTTCTGTGATAATAAGGTAAGACTGTTTAGAAGTATTCTGTGGTATCTGTTGAGGACAGAAACTGCTCATCTGGAAACTCTGTCACAGCTAACATACTAGTATAATCTTATTCATCGTGGACATTCTTTGTTAAATTATGTCCACAAGTAACAATTTCCAAAGTTGCCATATATGCAGAAAACATGTTTCAGAAGCTTGGTCTCTTAGGAAAGTGGGAACGTTTATATCCTTCCAAGTGAGCTATTCTATTCTCTACTTTCCTGAACAACTTTACTATTGCAAAGTGAGATTCATTGTTCCATTCAAATATATAGACTATAAGAAGAGCTAATGTGAAAAAAGCAGATACAACTATAGCAATTTAGCATACATCACAGAAAGATAGTCTGTTGCCACCATGTGAGAGCTTGGAGAAGGTGTGTCCTCTTTATAGGTTCCAATGATAAAGTAAAAAAACCCATAGGTATGTCAACATTCTGGGATAGCAACAAGAACTATACAAGTTGTTTCCAGCATACAGTACTGATTATTAGAAAAATGACTTAGGAGAATGTGAGCATTTTTTGAAATCTTCCAGATGACTCTCTTGCTGGAAGAAATAAGGCTGCTGCCCTACACTATGCAGACAAAGCTCTCATCAAAGTGAAAAAGTCCCAAAAGATAACAACATGCCCATAGTTTAATAAAGATTTCTGAGAATTTATGTGCTTTAAAAATGAAACCCCACTTACATTCAACTGCAGCGATATCATTTGAACAAGTAACTATCCATGGAGCTTCCGTCTCAGAAACAAAGCTGCCTACAAGCTGGTAAGCACCCCTGACGCAGTTTCCATCGCTGACAACATCTATGCCTCTCTTTTCTTGATAACCACCATTGAATCTCCTTATTCAGGTCTCCCATTTCAACAAGATTTATCTATTTCTAGAATCAGGAATTCACTCAGAATTCATTATTAATGAATGGTGTGAAAGGGACTGCAACAAACACAATGATCTGCAAGGTCTCTCTGTGGTCTTTCATATCCTGTAATTTCACGTATTAGATCTTGAAAGAATTAACCTGGCACAGTCTCAGGCTAGAAGCATTTGTCCTCCTTAAAAAGAAGAGACATAAAGAGTATTTATGAATATCCCACTTCAGCTCACAAAGATTCCTGTTTTGCCCTGTACCCATATCCTCCAGTTACTTTTAAACTCCTCCAAGAAGTACCTCTGTACTACAAACAATTCCTGCTATACATAGCTATATCTCCATCAATAAATGTCTGTCAACTATAAAGGGTTCCAAATACTTAATAAGCACCTGGATCAAATTCAGAGTCAGAAATAATGACATCATAAAAGTAAGAAGAGGAAATACTCAATACCCTACCTCACCAAAGATGAAAGCTGTTAAAGCACAATGCAATGCAAATTATATTAGAGCTCAATGCAATAAAAATCCAAGGAATGTAAAATCTCATAACAAAGCTATTCATTAGATTCACCTCTAACACAACACAGAAATACACAGTATCAAGGAACCTCTTATTTTAGCTAGAAAACTATATTGTAACTTCTGCAATAGGAGTTAAAAACACTTTGACCTCAGCTAGAACCAAACTCAGGGGCTGAGAAGGCTGTGCTTAGCAGAGGACCCAGGAAAAAGATTGATGTGGCAAAAAAGCAGGTGCTCCGCAATTCCATGGGTTGCTTAAGGTGACTGAAAACTTTTTCACACAGTCCTGGAGTTCAGAGACACACTAACTGATAAAATTCTCAGTATCAGAGCTCATGAATAATTGGCTCCTGCATAAAGACTATGCTGATGCATCAACTTTTCAATCATTTTATGAAATTCTCAACCCTGACATTAACTGACAAAGAGTTTACTCCTTCCAAAGCTACTTCAGTCTTCAGACTAGTTGTTAGACACAGGGGCAACACAGCGAGAACAGCTTGTCTTTTAGTTAGGTCACATGCTAGCAGTGCCCAAAAAGTTCTGAAACTGAAATGCAAACTACATCTTTCAACATCACCTGGACTCTAGAAACTCTAGGCATAAATGGGGAGATGAAGAGTAAGGTATGCATTTAAATCTCATAAGGTAGAAAACAAATAACAGCACACTATTTGTATTAGGTTTGGTCTCTTTTTAGTTTCTTTTTTCAATGCTTGGGCACAATTTTATTCAAATGATCTGCAATAGATTTTTGGATTATCTGTGCAAGACTAGCTCATAAGGAAATCCTGCTTTGCAATGTTCATGTCCCAGTGACTTGTAAGAACAGTTGAATAAGTGCAGTAGTGACATTTTTCTTGGACGAGACGTGATTATGTAATGTGAAATATGATCATTCGAGTAATTTACAAATTACAGTTTTCTACTCTTTTCTTTTTTTTCAATAGAAATTACTTAAAATTGGATATAGACTCACAAAGAACTGCTGACAAAGCTGTCTGACTCACAGAGAAACAAGAAATACAGGGGTAGATCATGAAACTAGAAACAATTTTAAGAGCTTATAGAAAAATATTTATTTCATACAGCATGAGAGAAATTGTTTAATCAGTTTTTAAAGTAAAATTAACCCTAAATTCTATTTGTCACTCAGATGCTATCACTAAAAAGAAGGCCCCGTACTAACTGAAGATCACTGTTCGCTTCATGTATGCAAAATAACTAAGTTAAAGTTCATTGATAATAAGAACAAAGATACTTATAAATAGAAAATTGAAAGTACCGAGGTGATGAAGGCAAAATGCCTATTGCATTGGGTCTTATGGATGCCACTGGAGAAAGGATCAAGCTTTCTGGGGCTGGATTGTATTTCCAAAGTTTAAGGTTCCTTCTCTCTTGAAGTGGATTCACAGATGTAAAACCAGTTCCCAAGATATGGGTCCTCCTGAGTGACAAAGTGAAATGGGACGTGGCTGTGCCAATCAATGGAGACAGCACGAGCAAGAGCATCCACAATGGTGCCTCGTTTCACTACCTGGCAATTAGGACACAAATAGATGACAATTAAGGTTTAATGTCTATGTGGTTTTGCTTATAAATGGTGGTGGACACAAATACTGCAAACTGTCCTAGGAAAAAGGGAGCTGAGTGGAAGTGCTTTTTCTCCCTGATGTGTGTTCTCTTACCTACTAGACTGCAGACACGTGTTCCTTCTTGCTTCCTACCTCTTCAGTTTCATGACTCTCACATTGCTGCATGCAAAATATCAGGACACTTGTTCTGGGGGTGGAAAATGGGGACCAGTGCCAGTAAGAATCAATCTATTTTAGCCCACCAGGAAGTCATTGGTTTTGGTACCAATATAGCTCAATCAATGTGTAGGGTTTTAGGCTAATTATAGACTTGCCCATGACAAGAATATCAGTTAATTTGGAACCATATAACAAAATGTTGGCTTTTCTGCGCTACCTTGCTATATACCTACAAGACTTTCTACGAAACTACTGGCATGTTTACTTTACACTTCTTCCAGATTTTCCTCTCATCTTGTCCTTTACCAAACATCATCCACGCATACATTAAAAATAGTTTTATATCATGGGAGGGGCGGGGGAGCAGAGGAGGAAGGTGTAGGTCATTTTCAAACCATTGCTCTGTCTTCACTATGAAAAGCTTTATTCAAATCTACTTCAATTCACCGATTACCAATCACACACCTCTCTAAAGAATGCAGTTATTCCAAATTCAGGTTTGTGTAAATAGTCTGAATTTGGCTTTGGTTGGCAGAAACATGTAAGTAGGTGTAGATTGCTTGCAATGGGTAGGAAAAGGAAACCGAACTTTCAAAACATTGTTGAACAAAACAGAGAAGGAATGATAACAACCATGTTTGTGTTACATTTAAACATAAGCTATTATCTAAGTGTCCACTGCAGTCGAATTCTGCTTAACTTTAAAGAAAGTTAAATAGGCACACACTGGCTCTTGAAGGAAAATAAAGTTATTTAACACAAGGAATTCCTCAAGGAATTCAGAATATTACAGACTGTTTATTCTTTTCATTTTTTTTCTACTTAGTATCTCAAATATGACCGTAATAAGAGTACCAAAAGTTAGTAAGCAGCAATTTTTAAAGAAGAAAACCATAAAGTGATACTGTCTGAAGAAATAAAACCATAAAATAATGTCTGCAGAAATGAAACCACATGGTATTCTAATTGCTATTTAAAATAACAACATGACTTGGCATACTCTGCCTACAGTGTCAAATATTAATGATTTTGAATGGTTTTGACAAATTTTTGTACACACAAGAAAAACTATTGAGCTGCAACATAACAGAAATAACGAATCAACGGGTGCCTGAGGAGTCTAGAAATGGATCCAGTAAAAAAGGTAAAACTGGAGATTCAAACTTACTACAATACAGAGCTCATTAAGAGCGAATTTTTACAGACAAAACCCTTATGCACCAAACAATTAAATACAGCACTCTTACTGAAGCAAAACATTTTTATATGCCGACATTAAATCAACATTCCCACTCGGACACACATGCCTTGCACATTCAGCTGTGCTGCAAAGTGGGCAACAAAACCTGCCTGCCATCTATAGGCACCAGCCCACCCACACTTTTGCCTCTTTTACCTCCACAGTGGAACCATTGCCTTCAGCTGCAGTGGGCTTACCACAACATTGCTTTACCCGTCCACAAAAAATCTAGAAATTAGCTTCCCAAGTTAAAAAAAATCAAGGACTCCAGGACAGTCTCTGATTTTAAAATCCCTAGGCAGCTTTTGCCTCTAATATTAATGGGTTCTCCTTGAATGCTATCTGGTTCAGGCAATTAAATTTTGCTATAATTATTTAGATAAAACTAAAGTAAACAGGCTGAGTCATGCTGGCACTAGGCTAACGGAGGGATATCTGGAAAACATGGCTCTACTAAGAACATCTGCTAACACCGCAAGACTTACTGAGGTGTGTAAAGTCCCAATGACTTTTTTTTTCTTCTTCTTCTGAATAAGATTAAATAATCGCAGACTGAAAATGCCTGTTAGGTTGCAAATAGCCCATGAAAACATCTTTCACTCTGTATGTCACAGCATACTTCAGAGATTGTTCAGAGGAGTGTTTTGAAGTTTGCAGATGAGTTTGTTCATAAGGCTGATGTCCTATCTGAAATTTCAAAGAGACTGTTTTTATTGAGTATGGGAAATTAGATCAGCAAAGAAATGATAGAGAAGTTTTAACAATACCAGTTCCTTTTGCTTTACAGGAAGGTGCATAGCATTAAGTTGTTGCTATCTTAATAGCATATACAAATTTATTTTTTCCTCAACAGGAAAATAGGTCTTATTTGCATGTGATGCATATGGTTACTGACTTAACTTCTGCATTCTTCTCTGGGACAGTAATTTTCATTTCTCCAAAAACTCTGATTAGACAGGCTGCTTTTCTCCCATTATATATTTCATTTTTTCTGAAGAGGTCAAAATACTGAAATAATAGATCTGTCTTTACTACACTGTATCATGATGTCAGTTCATGGTGGTCTGTTTGTTGGTTTGGTTTGTTTTTTTAATTTCCTCGTCTGGATAAAATCTTTATCTAATTTAATATGTTTTTCAAAGTCAAAATCAGCATAATTTGGGCAAATATGAATATGTGAACATTTTCATGTCTAGGTTTTGGTATAGACTTCTTTACTGAATAATTATTTTTAGGCTTTCCATTTTCTGCCAGTGGAGTCTGGATACTTACTAATATATTTTAGACAGATGCAAACCTAAGACAGCTTTTAGGTTGTTTTTTGGTTGAAATTCCAAACTTCTTCCAGCATTCAAGTACTCAAACTCTAAAGTTCAATGGACTTCATTGAATAATTCTCTTAATTTTTTCAAAATGTTCTCTCTCTATATATATATAAACACCCTTAACTGCGGGACAGGTTTGGTTTTCTTTAATCTTCTATTCAACATAAAGGAAATAAATATGATTACAACATCTAACACTCTTTCTGAGACAGCTGTTCTGTGATATCATTATTATTAATAGCACTGAATCTAAATGGAATAAATGTTACCAGTTAGCATTAGCAGCATTTTGTCTCTAATCTACATCTAGGAAGTTTAAAGCTTATAATATTATGATAATATTTCTTCCACTGGTAAAAACTACACAGCTGTCTGTCTGCATCAAGTCTGAGCTGTGATCCCTGAAGGCTCCCAGTAGAATCTCAGGAGAACTGTTATTCCCACAGTGATTTAAAAAAAAATCAATCCTGTTTTATTTATGAAGGTTTGTCCGTATTATTAAATGCTTAAGTAGGAATTTAAAAATTCTATTTTCAATGACAATTTCAAGCAATTTATTTGATCCCAAAGTTAGGCTCCCTAGTGTGCATCCCCCATGCTTCCCTACTTTATATTTTTAAGCAGAAAACAATATATCCTATCTTCTAGCCCTGCAGTATAGCAACTGCTATGCAACAATCAGCCGATTGCATTTTTTTCAAGTCACCTGTTCTGTAGACATTAATACATGCTTGCAAAACAGAAAGAGCATGCAAAGTTAAAGAAAGAAATAGTTTTTATAAAGTTTCATCTGATTTGTTCTCCTGTAGGATTTTTTCTTCCTAAACATGATGTCTTCACCAGAAACCATCTCACTCTGTAAGTTGTCTTCCCATTTTTGCTAGACAAGAGTACTAAGTAGCTGTGAAAATTTTCTCTGTCCTATTCCAGAGTAACACGAAATACTAAATGATTTAAACTTCTGTCTTCTAACCACCCTCCACTCTACTAGGAACAATTAGTAATCTTCCAAAAATCCTTCCTTGACCCACGCCCTTCAGTTAAAAGAGTGAGATCTTAGGTTAGCTTCCCTCTTGCTTCAATAAATTTTGAGTCCCTAGAAGATTTTCTTCCAAAAGAAGAAAACAAGTGTTACAATTTCTATAGAACAAAATTTTTAAAAAAGCTCTGACTGAAGAATAAAAGAATCCAAATCAGCACTCCATGACCTACCACCTACGGGTGTTCAATTCCATGGCAACATGAGACTTCCTAATGATTACTCAGCCTTAGATTACTTGATGCATAATATTAGCATCCAGTCTTCCTGAAGGAAGCTATGCTATGAAAAAAGTTTATTTGAAGGTGACTGACTGTAGAAGCGACCTGAGCTGTCAGGTAACACTTTTGAGTTTTTCAATGGGAAATTTCTGTAGGTTGCATTTCAAAAATAAAAGCACAGAACCACCATTGCAGCATATATTGTGAGCCACCACTTCTGTGGTGCAAACCAACTCAGCCATCACACAGAAGTCTTCTGCTAGCTGTATTTTCAGAACAGTAAAATCCTTTATACTAGATATATTGGTGTCTGTATACACAGCATCTCACTAAATATGCATGAGTATATAAATATGAATACCTATCACTGAAGTACTCAATTTCTGATTTTACCACTTTGAAATATTATCCAGGTTGTTTTTTTGATTTTTCTCTCAGCTGCTGTGCTGCAGTTTGTATTTGATAAGACTTCTTTTTAAAAAAGGCCTTTAATGAATATTAAGGATGAATACATTTTCCTCATGCACCTTCAGAAAGTTTCTGTTTTCTAAAAGCTAATGAATTCAGGATTTTGAATAATTATTCTCCTTTTAAAAGATTTTGCCAGTCTAAGAGAATCCGTGGCCAGCTCTGGCATTAAAATGTGCACACACACTTAATCAAGACAGAACAAGACTCCAGGTATAGGGCCTATATCTAGTCTGACAAGTAGAAAATTGCAATGGTCAATTTAACAAGTCAGTCCAATTTTATTGATGATGAGTAGAGTCTAAGTCAAAGACTCTCTGATACAACCATACTCCTCAATAAACAGAGAGGTCTCCAGGGCATATCCTAATACAGTTTAGCAGATGGCACAGTTTGTTCAGGTTCTTAAACTGAATAGTGAAGCACTGATGTTACCAGAACTACTCACTTTGATACTGTCTCATACAAACTCATAATGGGAGAAAATGGGACTGTGTCGCTCACCCAGAGGATCTTCTGAAATAGGACTACAGGGTGCAGAAATTTCTTTACAGAAATAGATCAGATTCTAATAGTTTCCAGCATTGGAAAGAACCTGTAAGCTGTGAAAAATAGAAACACACTTGCCAAGATTACCAACACTGTACACTCCATTTTACCAAGCTAGTTAACAAGACAAGAAAAAGTAAAATGATAAACATATGGGGAAGGTGATTTCTCAACATCTCTGATGTTAAAACTCCTCTACACTTCTCAGTGAACTATTTAACACACTTGGTGGAGTGGGTTATAACACACAGCTACTATCTGCTGCTTCCATCACCACTGGAGCTGAAAGAGCAGAATATAAAGTGTCTCCTAAAAAAATATTCGAAGGAAGCTGATATTTTGGAAGCTGCCATCTTCTGAGGGTACAGACTGAATACATAGGTTTAAAACTCAACCTGTGGTCTAGAATGGAGTGAACTAGGCTCAAAGGTTGTAAAATAAAGCAACTTCTATTAAAGAAGAAATATGAGACAATCAAATTAAGAACTCAGGTGTCAAGATCCATCCTGTTATATCTATGAAATTTCTGTGTCACTTACCCAGAACTGAAAGTTTGCTTGTAAAACCAGTCATAAAATTTGGAATTGCACTCTTTGTATTTGAATGCGTTCATAGTATGTGAAAGTAGCTTAAAATATACTGCAAGGAAAATCTTTTCTCCTGAACCAATCTGAGTAAAGTAAATATACCTCTGGCAAGAGTAAGTTGAAGACATCACTATGCAAAAATAAAATGAAGAACAAATATATCAAGCTATAGAAAAACAATAAACACATTCTGTTTACTCTGTTATTAACTACATATTAACACTACCTGCGAAGAGAAAAACTTCCTGTACATTATATAATAATACTGATGGTGTTTAATAACATTTTTTCTGTTATTTAAAACAAGCTGAAGTTTTATATTATAAATTCCCAATAATAATGCAGTTTAATTAATATGCACATATTACTGAGAAAAGTTTGACATTTTTGGACCCAAAGTTTTTAATATTTTTATATCCAAAAGCAATTTTACCATGGACATACATAGAAGGAAAATTCAGACTCAAAACTCCTTATGCAAATGAGGTGGGAATTTCCACCAGTTCTAATTTATTGGATGGCGTTTCATTCATGCTATTTTTAACAGACATCAGAAAAAGAAAATACTGTAGAAAACACAGTGAAGAACATTTGGTTCAATGAGCAGAGTGAATTAGCATCAACTGCAGCCTTACGGTTTGGCTAGTTTCAATGAGAGACTGTTTTATAAGTTTTAAATGATCACGATTTTTCCCGGTTATACATACAGGCAACTTTTTCATAGCAGCATTGATGGGATTGTGATAACTTTGCAAATATACTATGCATGCTCAGTGAGAAGGTGGGGAAAGGGAAAGGAGAGGTACTTCAGTGTAAATCTGGACTGGAAAGTACATATGTAATCTTCTTGAAAGCTCTAATGTCCTTATTCACATTTATAAATCTGCCAGCCAGGGGGAGCAAAGATTTATGATTTAAGTGACCAAACTTTCACTGCTAGAAATGCTTAAACAGAAAGGTGAGAAGCAATGTCTCAAATAAGCAGACCTGTGAGAGAGAGTAGAGGATATTCAAAGCAAATAGCTTGCAGACAATAGATAAAGAAATGGGCTTATGTAATCAAGAACATACCTATGGAAAAAAGCCAAATATTAAAAGAGAAATCCTATGCAGAAAATATCTGAAAATCTGTGAATTCATTTTTTATGTGAACAGCTCATTTGAGTCAAACGTTACTACATTTTATTTAAGGAATGCCACGTGATAGTATATTATCAGTCACCTGATGATCACACTAACAGCCTGTTCTTAGTGTTCAACTGCAGATCAGCATTCTTCTCTTAAGAGTTCAACACAACAGAACCAAGCGAGTCTCTCACATGCTACTATAAGGCCAAATATTTCCATGCAGCCAGAGCTGAGCCTGGTGCACGGGCCAAGGGAAGGGAGCACTTCCAGTGCAGCTGGACACAGGTGATCTCAGTGAGGGGATATTCTCATTGGTTTGGGGAAAGTTGGGAAATTGTTACACTGCTGCATAAAAGAGAGACCCTGGTAATGTCTTTACTGTAAGGAAGGGACCAAGGACAAGCAGTGATGTGCCAAACAGGAGCTGAGGATACCGTGCAAGAGTCTAAGGCAAAATGAGAGGATGGAGATGAAACTGGTGGTGTTGGACTAAGACAATAAAGAGGGCATGGGATGCAAACAAACAGGAAAAACAGCTTCTTTCCTTCTGCCCTTTCTGAACCATTAGATTAAATGGTATACACAGCCAGAGCACCGGCCCCTCCTGCCTTCATTTGTTTCTGCCTCTGTTTCCAAGGCCTGGCAGTTGTCGACATTTGAAAATATCACACTACACTGGAACACTTCATATTTATGCCTCTGTTGAAAGCAAAGTTATATCTCGAAGTCCCCAGAACCCACCATTTCTCTCCAATTGCCAAAGCATGAGGTTTTGATGAGGGCAGGGCAAGTCAGCCAGCATGCTCTCCACTCCTAAGTCCAGCCAAAAGCTGCTTAACACATCAGTTTCTATCCTATAAATCAGGGTAGATGAGGAGTAGAACCGATTTCCCCTTCCTCCCTCTTTTAAGAAGGACAGAGTAATGGAGGTTACAGAAATCTGACAGTTATTAACAGCGAAAAACATGATACTCCTGACCTTAACCACAGTTACTGGATCAGATGTGTGTGCAAGCCTCCGCACGCACATGCACGCGTGCCAACGCCACAGAACTCAGATTTTCCTGGCAAGTTGTCTGCTGTTGGCAAGATGAAGCAGTAATGCTGCTGGCACAGAGATGCTGAGCTGAGGACTAACACAGGCCAGCAAAGTCGAAGTGAAATTAGGTTTCAAAGATTCCAGTCTTAATTTTCCCCTAGAAGAGGGTCATTCTTGTCATTGTTTCCATAACAGTGATACGTGCTCTTGACAAGCAATCTGCAGTTGTTTTCACATCCAGACATTCTATGTTGGTTACGCTCTGCTTGGAGGCAGACCCTGGCTTGGGTCAACTGAGATTGAAGCCTTTTTGCATGATGTGGTCTGCCATACTTAGGTTTGTGCAACTCTTAAACTTCCAAAGCGCTCAGCCAACATTGACTAAACATAAAAAATAATTTAATTTGAAAAAAAAAAAGTCCAAAACAAAGTCTGATACTGCCAGCCTCAAAAACTCTCATAATTTACAGTGCTAAGAAAGACATATCTGTATAAGCCAAGGAGATGTTCTCATTTCAGGCCAATCTCATGAGTTATTTACATTGCCAAATCCTATTTAGTTGTCTCAATAATAGCTGATTGCGAATGTTTTTGTGAGTGTGGCCCTTGAATCCTAATTTCTACCAACATGCAGCTGAAGGCTATAGAAAACCATCCTCTGACTTCTTTGCTTTGTGAAAACTGAACCACCATCAGTTAAAGAAAACCTGGGATTTCTGGGAAAGTTTCCAAAACTGCAAGTAACAATGCCTGAAGCAGCCACTGCCACATTCTATGTTGAGGAATTTTTCTTCTTATGAGTTGGCTGATGTAATGTGGGCTTCATTAATACAATGTTTTTGTGCTTACATTTCACACAATGTTCTCTGAAAATAGCATTACCACTGATGCTTGAGAAACAAGGAGTATTTCTTTCTTAATTTTATAGTCATTCCCATGCATCTTTATGTCCCACCTGCAGTTGTTTTCATGGAAGTGTATGTGGCTATCAGATCTAGCCATTAGGCCATCTATGGAGAGGATTGGTAGGAATTATAATGGGAGTGGTGCCTATTGATTCTGTATTTCATGCAATAAACAGTGTGTTTAATATGAAAACCATCTGTATATCAAGGAAGAGAGAAGAAACTGAAATGTATAGTGCTGACTGCTTGTTCTTCTCTTTGATGGATCCCTAATTAACTGGCTTTTCTTAACGGATTGCCAAGGGCATATGCAATGCCTCTTCCTGAAAGACATAAAACAGAGAAGGAGGATGACACAAAGAAGGAACACACTCCCTCCTTCAAGGGCAGGTTTGAGCCTGAAGTCAAAACAAAGAAAAGCTGAACTAATTGTTCAGCCTAAAGAAGAGAAAGTTGATAAGGCTCATGCAGTCCACAGATCTTTTTCAAAGAAAAAGAAATAATCTGTTTCTCATGTTCACAGCAGATAAGAAAAGCAGTAACGGGCTTCATTTATAGCAAGCGATTCTGGGGTAAGATAGCTGAAAAACAGTGAGGAGAGTTCACCACTGGCACAGAACATCTTGGGATGTTACAGATTCCTCCTCATCAGAGACATTAAAGGGACATGTTAGACAAGTATGTCTGAAATGATACAGGGAATGTTAATCCCACACTTAGATGCAGATTGATTCACTAACTTTTAGAGTGTTTTTTCTAAATTTCTGATGATATAGCTTTTAGAAGGTGTTATCCTGTACTAGAAGCAAGCCAAGGGAGTAAGATAAATAAAAATAACTAGAAATAATACAGACTGATGAGTCTTTAAACTTTTCTGATGGGTTGGAATTAATCTCATCCTAAAAGATTTTTCAGTAACTTTAGAGAAATACTGTGTAGATAAGAACAGCTAAATCAGCCATATAGATCTTTTTACAAAAGCAAACCAGCCATTTCTAGAACATAATTCACACAAACTTTTCTAAGCATCCACCTTCAACTGAGTCAATCAAACATCTACTATCTCCCTTGTCAACAGGTCTAAGTTTTATTTACTGGGAAAGAAACATACTGGGACGGGCTCAGCTGCAGATACCCACTCTCTTGATACCTAGTGCTAGCTAAAATGAATCCAAATACAAGCAATTGGTTTTCCACCCCCAGAAACTCTTTCACCTCTAGCATCAGCAGCTCTGAACCTAGACCACAGAACAAGGGCATTCTTCCTCCCTTACATATAATTCCCAAAAGCCCAGAGGTCTGATTATTTAAGTATTTATTCTCCCTGCTTTTCTTTTCCATCTTAATTTTTTCCTTTTTCTTTGCTCCTTAAGCTGCAACACCTTAACTGTTACTCTCATCATCTGGCAGAAAATGGAAAGTACTGGAGGAATGTAGTGACAGAAACTAGCACAGTGTTGCTTCAAGATGGTTTTCAGGGAAGCAGAGACAGGTTTTCCAAGTCCTGCACAGTTGGAAAGCACTTGCTAATAATTAGACTAACTATGAGGAAGACACACACAATGTGATCACACAAACTTCATTTGCCAAGCAAAATAAGCTAAAAGCTCAGTTGTTTTTTATTCTCTCTCCAAATCTTGTTCCTATGGCAGAGAAGGCCGAGGAGATCCTTATCAGTTGGTACATCAGTTCTTAATGGCAAGCAACCCGAACAAGTTTTCTGATAGCAAACTTCCTCAAAAACAGAGAGCAAAGTTGATACACACTTTGCAAAGGAATTAGAGACATAGTCTGTACTCTGATTTTCTGCTCTTTTTTTTTCTCTCCTGTAGTTAGAACAGTCAAAGTTCACTGAATCTTTAGCTAGCAGAAAAGCAAACACAATAGCAAATTGCTAAAGTTGAATTTTCAGCCTAGTTTTTAAGCCTTTTCTTTTTTTTTTTTTTTCAACTCAGCATAATACACTTTAAGCACCAATGTTCCAGAGAAAGATAGTGCTTACTCAGAGAGATGATAATATGTCAGCCAAATAAAGACTAAGCAGAGTCAGGCTACATCTGTACTTTGTCAGGAGACCTCCAAAAAGAGCTATGTGCTTCAAAACCGGAATTAGACAAATCTGTTACTAGCACTTCTTCCTCAGTCAGCGCTGGAAAAACTGCAACAGGATTCATTGTTAGGAGACACTGGGCAGCCACTGGTGTCATCTTTCAGATAAGGGGCACAAAAGAATCCAGATTATGCAGTGAGATACCTGGCTTTCCTCCCATTAGAGGCAAGGATGGCAGTGATGGCCACATCGCCACCTGGGAAACTCCCCTCTGCCCAAATACGTTCCCTTTACCTTTCTAATTCCTGTCCTAAAGATGGCTAAAGTTACTTTTCCATGGTTAGTACATTTTACCTTTGAGGCAACAACAGCAATTTTATTATTGCCAAGAGCTAATCTGGTGCATTAGTTGATTTTTACTTCCATATTATAAAGTCCTCCAGAGGAAGGTAGAAAGTGTGCTGGCTTCTGCCTGCACCTGATACAAAATACTATTCCCTTGCGCAGTAGCAAAGATACCTCCTTTTTCAGACTCATCCTGCAGCTCACAATGTAACGTCTGCATAGGCCAGCTTCTTCTGCTCCTACACAAGCTAATGGAGCATTTATCTGGATCCAGGTAAACCAAGAAGCCTGCCACTTTCACGGCTTAGTCAGGGAAACAGAATTGCACCATCTTTCATTTTGAATGTGTATTTGCATCAAAACCAGTGATGAAGTGGTGAAGTTAAATAAACAGGCACATGATGACTGTGAAGTAGTTACTACTGTAACAAATTCTTTTCTGAATGATTTTTCAGTCAGCTGTTCTTTGAGACTTCTGATACTTCAAAGAAAACATGAGCAGAGTGGATATCAATGAATTACAAACACAGTCTGGACTGAGAGAGAGTGCAGGGGCAATAAAACCTTTCTGGGTCTTGCTCTACACATAAACAAACATAATTTCAGTGGTAGCTCTTTGTTGTTTCTGTTTTTGTTTGTTTTTTTTTTTAAACACACAAAGCTTATAGGTTTTTTTCTTATTACTGTGGTTCCTAAATTACAAATATTCTCTGCAATGATAAAGGTATTTGTAAATCAAGCATGCATTTTCCTTAGAGGATTACGTGCATCGATTACATTATTTTATTATTCAGTGTCTGAGAAAACAGAGAACTCCCTGAATTTTCTCAGATGACTTTGTCTGCATTTACTGATTATATTTACCTTCCATATAGAATTGTATCTATCTTCCTTTATATTATCTGTAAAGTATAATCTAAATCTCAGTTGTCAGAACGGTGAGGTTGAAAGATTGCAATAAATAAGTAGAATAAATTCAAAGAGAAAATAAAGACAAAAAGCTAAGAAAGCCCTTGCACAAAAGGAGTTCCACCCAACACATGACTATGTCCTATGGTATATAAAATTCAGGCTGAAGTAAAGCTATACGCTGCATAGGCAGATCTATTTCTCTTGGCAGCTTTATTCTTGCTTTCAGTTACCTCTTATTTTCAGTATTCAGAATTTAAAGAATAAAAACATTTATCCTCTTTCTGAAATCAATGTAGGTGATACAGTTTTGCCTGAATTAGCATGATATGGAAATATATGCCCTGCTTTAGTTGTAAACATTTTAAAAATACATCTTCTTACCACTTTCATCCAGCAAGAAATCATCCTGGTAACGGAACTTTTCTGGTCCACATGCAATAAAAATGTCATCATCACCAAAGAAATCCTGAAGGCACATCACCTGCAAGCAAAAATGAGAAGGAAGGCGTTGCATGAAATACCTCATCATCAGAATTGTAAGAACAATAAATCCCTCCTTGTTTCCATCTGCATGAAAGCTCTTCACTTTTAATGAAATCAACAGGGCTTCATCTCCAGATAAGTTTCAAAGCTGTGCTCTGACCATCTGTTATAAGTGAAAAACACTTTTATGGACACTGCAGGAAGAGAGAGATAAGACAAGAAGCCATAACTGTCACATTTATTACATGATGCATCAATGGGGTATGAGGTAAATGCCTTTTGTTTACGCACAAGGTATCAGTCAGCAGTTAGCGAACAATTAATTTACTTTTGAGTCCACATCTCTATCCTTTGACTGCAATGAAAAAAGGTAACAGCTTTGTAACCTCCATGAAGAATGAAATGCAGTTATTTCAGTTAAATCTCCCTCACAGAGAATGAAACTCATGCGAGTGAACTGAGTCTCCATCACACACATCTTTGTCAGCAGAGCTGATGTGAAGTCTCTTTGAAGGCACCAAGTTCAACAATCAGGAGAGCTGCGAATGATTCTTCTAGTACTGAGTAAGGATAATCCCTTTCTACTCCCAAATCTGAAGAGCCAGCACTATTATTGGATTATATTGGTGTGGTTTTATGCCCATACATGAGATTTCTGGGTTTTTTTCAATAGTTAAAGAGGGCTTATAAGAAAAATGGGGACAGAGTTTTTAACAGGACGTGTAGTGATAGGAGAAGTGATAATGGTCGTAAACTAAAAGAGGGTAGATTCATACTAGCGATAAGGAAGAAATTTTTTACCATGAGGGTGGTGAAATACTGGAATGGGTTGCCCATAGAGGTGATAGATGACCAATTCCTGTAAACTTTCAAGAGCTCTGAGCTCTGATCTAGTTGAAGATGTCCCTGCTCACCGCAGGGAGGGTGCACTAGATGACTTCTAAGTCATCTAGTGCTATAGTTCCCTTACAACAGCTTTTAGTTCACGAGGCGCTACTCAACAGTTTAATGCTTCCATTCATAAAGTTATTTTTACTAATATTCAGTAACTTTTCCCAAATCTGACTTTGGACTTAGTAATTCAGTTTTGACAAATTTTAAAAACAAACTTGGTATCTTCTGACTACCTTTAAAAAAACAAATACACTTGGTAAACTCTGTTCCTGCTTCACATTTACAAGATTGTAAATGGCTATGTTTGCTTAATTTTTATATAAAGTTTTGCAATTAAATAGTGGACTAATGTTTGAGCAGGATAATTTCACAAATAGTTTCAAGTCTACAAACAAGAAAGTAACATGAAAAAAAATCTCTAAAAATTGACAAGCTAGTTTAGAACAGTCCAACTGAAGCAAATCACTCTCCTTGTAAGAAGCATGGGGAAGTCATCTTTTTAAGTCTATAAATACACAAATAAAATAATAAGCTAATGAGATTTTGTCAGGCTTTGGCATAAAAACACGCACGCCCCCCACCCTGCAGTGACTGGTGTCTAGGGGTTATAAAATTCATATCATGCTTCTCAGAAACATGTCTGAAGGCTTTGGCATCTACAACAGTGATGAGAATCTATGCTACAAATATCTTAAGGAAGAAAAATACTGGTACATGTGACTTGCTTGCAGAGTAAGATTTGTCATTAACACTCTTTTAAAGGTAGAGCAGCAGCAAATTAAAAAAAAAAGGAAATCCAGAGGAGAACAACCAGATGGAATAAGTACCCCAAAAGAGACAAAGGTATTCCTCAAATTATCCTTTCCTTAAGCAATGCACATAATTTTAAATTTGAGTACACCACAACCCTATTTCTATCACCACATCTTAACACCACACAGTACTTGAACATCAACATCAAAAAATGTAAATATTTGATGGAGCTTTTTACTACGTTCCTACTCAATTTATGTTCTATTAGCGTAACAGCCTCAGCAACATTTATATATACTCACTCACTTCCCATCTATTTTTTTTGTCCACAAGACATATCCTGCCTATCTTCCCACACCACACACCCACCAAACTTCAAACATCTCTTCCTTCAGTCAAGTTCCTCTGAAACTGCCACCTCTCCCACAGCATGTACAAAGCTACTAATTTGTAGAATGACATTAAAAATCCTGTGATTTCCTGTTTGCTTCCCAAGTTGGACACATTTCTGGGGAGTGATAACCTTCACATTTGTGTTCATACTAAGCAGTGTATTAGACCCTAGGCACAAAGTTAAGCTATTTTGGCAATAAGCATGAAGGAAAATTAAATTCATACTTGAATCAAAATACGGTATGGATTTAATAAAACTCAAAAATGCTTGACTCTGCCCAGTTATTCAAGACTAAACAAGACATTAAAATGGAGGTAGCAAAACCTGACCAGGCTCAACTACATCAATATTTAAAGCATCTTGGGTTCAATCAATGCCGTTTATATGACAATAAGAAAGAAAATAGGATTAGCACTATAGAAAAATAATTTGCACTTAAATATCCTTGGGTTTTATTAAATTTTACACTTTAAATTATGTATTCTTGTGCTTGTGTCTTCTCTGAATGCTTTCAGTTTCTTACTCTGTATGTAAAACTACGTATACTTCTTATAGTTTTTCTAGCCTCTTGAGATTTTATTAATTTGGGAATTATAATTCTAGCTCCTAGAAAGCTCAGAGCAAGATCATAAATTCCCTCCAAACCCATCCCCCTTCAGAATAACTTCTCTTCAGGCTTCCAGTACCTTTTCATGTTATTTATTGGAAGTTTTGAGATGTCCTTCACTGTCTGCATTTTCCATCCTTTCTGTCTCAGCATCCCTGGCCCACTCTGCTCCCCAGATCACAATCCTCAGAGGTTACAATGAAGGGCCTTTCAAGAGGCATCTAAGAAATACACAGCCCCTTCTTCCAGGCTTTTTCAGAAAGAAATCTGCAAGCATTTTCTATTCACACTCAGTCATCAGCTAAGCATCAGGACCTGCTTTTTATTACCCATTTCACTTCTGGAGAACACAGCTCCTCAAAAGTAATAGTTTAGAAGATCAAGGATTTGTATCACTCTGACTGGACTGTGCCAGTGCTTAAGAGGCCAGTGTGCTCTGTTGCATGTGATCAGCTTTAAAATTAGTCCATTTTTAAAACTGTGAATTACAGAAGCCTCTCTGGACATTTTTGTTGTTTCCAAGTACAGAATCCATTTTCTCTTTTTTTAACAAATAAGTTTTTATCTTCCATATTCTACCAGGACATTTCTCACAGTGGGGAAAATAAAGTCTGCAGGATCAGTCAAACACACATCTTAAGTAAAAAGAAACCGAAAAAAAATTAAATGTGTTCTACTACACACCTGGTACTAAATATAGAATCATAGAATCATTCAGGTTGGAAAAGACCCTTGGGATCATCGAGTTCAACCATTAACCCTACTCTACAAAGCTCATCCCTAAACCATATCTCCCAACACCACATCTAAATGACTTTTAAACTGTGACACTTGTAAAAAAGAAACTTTCTGGAAAGAGGTGTTATTTAAAGTTATTTAAAGTTACAATGTCTCTCTTGCTCTCTGTGGGAAAATGAATAATTAACAGTAACATTACCAGAGGCCAGGGAGTCTCAGTCATTACAATCTTCTGCATCAGTGTCAAGAAAGATTACAAGCAGGAACAAAGAAAATCAATCACTAGTACAGGCCTTGAGCTGTGTGGAAGTCACGTAAAAAAGGCTAGCTAACATATACATACCCAATGCAAAACAGAAGAGAGGCAGAAGAATTTGTACTGCCTAAGCTCACCTGAGCAAGTTGTACAGGCTGAAGCCCTCTCAAATCCTTGTTCTAGTAAACAACTTAGGAATTCCACATTCCTTTCCAGTGGGAAATGCAGGTGTCTGCCTAGGAAGAGCCCCCAGTTATTCTGTACCTCAGCACTTACTGTAGCGCTTTCACTAGAAGCCCACTGGGAACACAGGGCCCCAGCTGGGCCAAGCACCTACAGTTGACAGGGGAGCATGAAGCAGCTCGGTTGAACCGCCCCAGAAGGAGAACAGGGAGCAGAGCAGTAAACTTGGCTTTCAGCCCAGACTCAGGGTGGGTTCTGCACTATAGCACAGACACTATGGGCACCTTAAAAATCATCTTCACTTTTCTTTCCTTTTTTTTAAACAGGTGAGCATTTGGAACCAATGAGAAATCTCCTAAATATTGAGGAGCCTTTCTTTCTTTTATCCTTGACTGGCCTGAAACATTTAATTTCTTAACATTTATCTCTTTAAAGTTGGTAACTTTGTTATGGAGACCCTCTTTCTTACAGCTACAAAAAACGCAAGAAATTACGCTTTACACTTTGGAGCACAGATGATTTGAGACTAAGAATAGCAGTTTGTAGAGCCATTGCTTGGTTTTATTCTCTCACCACAAGTAAGAAAGAGCAATCAGGAGAGGAGTGGAGGAGGTGCAGTGAGAGGTAGACAGGGAAGGGGAGATGGAGGGAAAAGAGAGGGAAAGGCAAGGGGAAGAGAGGGAGGAGACGGAGGTAAGGAAAGGGGGAGGGATGGAGAGAGGGACTGAAACAATCCTTTCTCTAAAAAAATGAAAATGAAAGCTACCTTTTATAATTGCTGTATTCTATGTGCAGTGCGATCAGGGACCTTTCTGAACTCATGTTTTAAAACAAACGCACACACAAAAACATCTCAGAACAAAATTCTTTGCATATGTCAGTCACAGCAAATCACATACTTTCTTATTGTTTTAAAGTTGACCACATATCAAGTTAATACTGACTCTAAACATCTCAAATAAAAAATAAACAGAAACACCAATCTTCCTCTGCATTCAGGAGTAGCTCACAGCACACCACCACTACCAGGATTACTAACTCTCACGTTCCCGTTACAATTACCATAATGCTGGGATCTTGGCTGGAAAAGAAAGAGGGGGATGTTCTGTGTGTTTGTCTTTTTTTTTTTTTTTAATAACAATAACTTAATCAGACTCAAAGCTGAAAGCTATTTTGGATGAGCAATGAGAAAACCTCAAGCTGGGGTGCCCTCAGGCATTAGGGCTGTTGGAGAGCTGGAAGAAAAGTGAGGACAAAGAAGCGAGGTAGCAAAACTAAAAAGATGCAAAAGGATATAAGAATGACTCAAATGATAAGTGAATATAGGACTTTTCTAACAAGAAAAAGAGAAGTGAAGGATAGCAGAAGGAAAACATGAGATATAAAGGAAGGAACAAGAGCTGCAAGGCAGGAGCACACACCAAGGGCAATGGGGAGGTAATTGAGGCTGGTGGGGGAAAATCAGCCCAAAGGAGGGGGCAGGCAGAGAGTCAGTACCAAGTGCCTTCCAGACTTCATCCCCTAGCTAGCCAACTGGGAAGTTTTAAAGCTATTTTAAAGTAACCTTTTTGAACCTGAAACAATCTCATGTTGAGTTTGATTATCATTTCCCTGACAGTAAAGAAGACACTAAAAAAATCCCCATCTTCATCCTTGGAAAAACTTCAGTCTTTAAATGACTCATGATTTTAGGACTCTGACTCATTAATTTTGTGACTAGTTTTATGAGTTTTATTACAGAACTGTTTTTCATGTTCCTGCTACTTCTGGTTCACTCACCCTCAATATTTAATTCCTAGGCAGGTCTCTTTAGCTTTCCCAATGTGTTGCTCACTTTTGTAATATATTCCATACTGTGTAGAACTTCCCTCAGCAGAAAGATCAGTAAAACTGCCATTATTCATTCAGAAGGATTTCCTGGCTTCGGGAAAATCAGAATTTAATCTTTCTGTGCTGATGTACTTGCTCTTTAGATCATTGCTGTGAAATGAGAAATCCAAACATACCAATAAGACTTTTAGGAATGGGAAATTGTTTAAAATTGTTTCTAAATAAATTGGCTTTTTTGTATTTTAATTTTTTTTGAGGAACCTCAGCTGGCCCCACTCTGTGTGGACTATGGGATAATAGCAAGAAATATCCTGAGGGAAAGGAATTAGACCTCAACCGGAATTCACAGAGCATCACATTTGAGTATTTCCTTCAAGTTTAAGGCAAGTCTATTTCCCTTCCTGTTGGCTCAGGCTCTGAGGCTTTAATTCATGCCCTTTCACATTTATCTGTCATTACACACATGCCACTTCTTGAGATCCGGTTATCTAAAAAAAATACAATTTATCATCGGCATATATGTACTTCCTTTCTCAGCTTCTGATCCAAGGTCTCTCCTCAGGTGGTGGCTCAGCCAAAGGCACTGGGAGCTATCTGCTACACATTTCCGAAGTTGAACAGCACCAAGTTCTTTCCTTTTCTGTTGGAGTGAAATCTCCATGGTGACAACTGCATTATCATGCTGTGAGAGCTTTTCAGTTAAAAAGAGCATTTTATCATGAGATTCTCATTACAAGAGTGCCCTCTATAAATGAAGAGATGTTACCGTAGGGGTTTCTGTAAATGAAGAGATGTTCAAACTGGCTGAAGCTAGTCTTTACCAACCGGCTTGTGAGGCCACATTACAGATTAATGCCTCTGAAACGGTTTGTCTGTCTCCCCAAATCAGATGAACATAAGACATCATCATAGTTATAAATACATGAATTTTTGTACTCAAACTCAACAGAAATAGCTTGCTCTCCTGCTGCCTCGCAGGAGTGGATGGAAAGCAAGCCAGCATCCTCAGGTCCAGAGGAGTCCAGCTTTGCTCTGCACACTGCCTGTTCCTCAGCACCAGCTCAGAACTGATCACTCTTAATTTTGTCCCCTCAATCAGCAATACAGAGGTTGCTATTCTTTTTTAATTATTGAAGATGTAGTAACAGTCATCTTTTACAATTTGATGCATTCATCAACATCCAACCTGTGCTATATACAGCTTGGCTTTTACAATCTTTATGCAGCTAAGACTTGGCAAATAAATTACTAGGAACGAAGCATCTGTTTTCCTCAGCTAAAACACGTATTTCTGTCTTGGTAAGTAACGGCTTTTCGTAAGGACAAGAAAACCTTTCCACGCTAAGCTTTGTACACCAATCTTAATATCCTCTGTTTTGTTTTTCTGTATTGCACTAAATGATGGCACGCTTAAAAGAAAATAAATCCAAATTAAGATCCCCTTTTTTGCAGTTGTGTCATCACCTTCTTCTTGAGGAATATGTTTAATTTGCTACAAATCTTAGTAAAAACTTTCAAATGAATGCTTTAAAGTTCAGACAAAGATAATACAAACTAATACACTGAAACTACTACACTTTGGCCTGAAACATTAGCTGAAATCTGAACAATTTACTTGTTACATTAAAGCTAATTTAGTAAACAAGCTGCTTTGTTACAGAATTTGAGGAGAGCAGGAATATTTCCCATCAGAGAACCCATAGGCTTATGCGGGAATGCAATGCTGAGAAGCACTAACATTCAGTTTCATAAAAGTTTTCTCTGTGGGAACCACTAACATGGCCAGTCCAAACTCCTTCTGTAAAAAACTGCTTCACAGCAGACAGGGTAAGAGCAGTGAGAATGTGGCTTCTATCCACACCCAAAAATGACTCCTCCTTGAATGTTACCTTACTCTGACAGCTGCAACAATACAAAATTATGCTGATTAGCTACTGTGAAGAAAGATAACAGGCATTCACATGGGAAAGAGGAAAAATGTAGAGATAGCATCATCAAGCCTAGAGTGGGCATCTCCCCTTTTCACCTATTTTTGCATCTCCTGCATAAAATATAAACTTATTGCCTTCCAGTTTACTAACCAGCTCATTGCTTTTGTCCCCTCACTCCACGATTCAAATCCCACAGTGTACTAAAACTTAATTTCCCTCTGCACCTCTTACTTTTGAAAGCCTCCAGCACTGGCATCTGCTCTTGCAGTCACCTCTAACTTAAAACACTACTGTTGCCCTCTTACTTCAGTTCTCTCTTCAAAACTCAGCTCTCAACATCACATACCACAACAATTTATCTTGCCCAACACAACTCCCACTTACCCTTCTACCAGATTCCATTTTCTCCCCTACAGACAAATTAAATTCTTCGAGCACACTCTTTCCATTCACTCTATACCCTGGCTACAACACTGGCAACACAATTTAACTTTCCTCCCACATCCTCCTCTTCAGCACCCTCTAAAGAACACCACAGGCATTAAGTTGTGGTTCTTTACAATCTCTCCATCAATCCACTAAGGATAGTATTTGCAAATTCAAGAGCAGCTTCTCTCTGAAATCTTTTTTCCTCATTTCCAATTTAACTCAAATTTATCAGAGCCACATAATTTTTGTGGAAATCCCCCTTCTGGTTTTAACGGTACCATATTTAGTTATTCTCCTGTTTGCAAAGACTACAATCAATGCAGTTCTTTGCAGTTTCAAACCACTCCTTCATTTCTGGAGTGGCTTATTCTTTGGCTCCTTCCCTTTATTCTGTACAACGTCTCTGATTACAGTCATTAGGAAACTACACCTTCTATATTTCCAACTTTAGAGTCTACAATATAAGCTGTAAAACTCTACTGGCTTCCTAAGTCCATAATCTTAGTGTGCTACTCTTTTTTCCTTACATCCTAAATTTAGAGTACTAGTTTGCCCCTTAACTCGCTGTATAAAAGGGTTCTCAAATACTTTGCTACTCTTATTGAAACCTCAACTCAATACACCTCTTTAACTATCCAGCTCCTGTCATGCAGTGTTCCAGTCCATCCAAACAACTAAGAGTAGGCATTTCAGAAGAGTGTTTCAGATTTAGCAGTTATCAGATGGGAGGTGAACAAACACCTTTACTAGCTTCACCCGGCTTTCACCCAGCTCTCTAAATAAAGCATTAGCTCTTGCCCTTGCAAAACAGGAGTGCACTGCATAATATCTACAGAAAAACACAACTTGGTAGAGTTTCTTCAGAGCCTTTTTTATTTCTACTACACCTGTTTTGAGAGTGACTATCGTAAACCACTTACATCAGTGAAACTTGGATCTGTACGGTTTACACAGCAAGCAATAGTTTTTAATCGTGTTTTATGCATTTTATCTATATATTTGATGTGTATTTGGTTCCCAGTATGGATTCAACAAAGGTCTTGAGTTATCTGCAAACCGACTCATTTTCCTACTGGGGCACTTCCCCAAGGTATTGACAGATGCCATTTTTTGGTCAGAATCTAAGGTTTGTCAGCTGCAGAGATGTTCCTATCTAGATTACATCCCAGGACTAAAAATAGTTTTAAAAAATCTGATTAGTAAGATTTAATTCTGCTTCTTTCGGGCCTTTAAAATTTTTATTGTTTGGAATTTCCTACAAAATAAGAATTTGCATTTCCAGCCAGGTATATCCTATGTTTTGACTGGAAGGATCTTCTAGCATTAGCTACTTCTTAAACTACTATGAAGTGTCTAGCAAATCATAAACAGTACCAAATAAGCAATGACTTGCATACAATAGGTCATATAATCCACCCCATAGAGTCAACAAAAAGACAAATATTTACTGAATCAGAACTGTATTCTATTGTTTTGTGGACCAAGAGGTGGCTCGTAGCATTCTCATGGTAGAAAAGAGGCTGCTAGAGCATAAAGAAAAGCAAAAGCAGTTGTATGTCCTCTAATGTCTACTGCAGGGTGACACAGAAAGTGGGATCAGGCATTATCAGTGCTTCTTGTGTTCACACTGAAGAAGGATAGAGGAATGTTCTCTTCCACCAGCAGCTCTGCTCAGTAACACCAATGGGAAGCAGCAGCTGGTCAGATATCTGTACATTTAGGCACAAGTTAGAACTACTCCCACATCCAGGGAAAGCCAATTCCATAGATGTTATCTCAAAAGTAATTGTATCATGACTCCTAATATTATTTATCATATTTAAATTAATATTTTAATGAAATTTCTTTTTTTCTTCTTCTTAATAATACGAAAAATGAAGCTGAATTACTGGATAGATTATTCAGGTAAGTAAGTAGAAAGGCATACGTATGAACAATTCAAGGACCGTGGTGATTTTTAAGAGATGTTTTTATCAAAGAAACAGCAAAGTGAACCTTCAGGTTCAGAAGGGCAGCTGGATTACGAAGTGGGATGTCCACCTGTCACAAGCATATCCTCAAGCATTCTTTTCCCTGTCAAATACACAGTGTATACTCCTGGACGACAATTAAAAGGGAGATAACTTTGCAGCCCCAGAGCCCAGGCAATCTTGTTTATAAAGGTCAAACATATACACCAGCTAAACATTTCTCCTAAATAATGCATCACTTTGGTCACATCACTTACAGTCTTCTTCTTCATCAAAGGACACTGAATCCATTTAGTCACCATAAACTACTGTTAATCCCATGGCACTTGCAAAATAGAGCAGCATGCTTGTTATGGACAATTTAAACAGCAGAACAAAGCTTGTAAAGGGACAGAGAGGAAAAACCTCACCCATTTAAAATAAATTAGTGTTAAACAGAGGATGGCTTTTCAGAACAATCAACAGTTGAGAGAATAGCTGATTTTTTTGACAGCAGATGTAATTAACGGGCCAATAGAAAAACAGCTGCAACTGATAGCAGAGCTCTGGATTAATTTTTTTCCTCTGATGTATTGATGTATTTTTCTTTTTCAGCTGAAATACAACGCTACCATTTAGTGGTCAGACACACGAAGTGCGGACTCTATCAGGCCTGCTGTATTTTTGTCCAAACAGGTGTCAAGTATTTTAAGAGTACATAGTGAATTCACATAATCCTAGGAACCAGGAAATTAACATTATTCTAATTTCTGATCGTTAAGAAAAATAAGATTTCTTTCAATTTGGATGCTGCTTGAGTAAAACCTTGTCAGAGACACTAAAATCATTTCAAAGCTCTAGCCAAATAAAACAGAAACATTTGCAAGTTATTACCCGAAAAACATGACACCATTTCACACAACTTTTTGGACTTCTGTTGAAATCTATATGAATTTCAGGGTGTATATATATTAGCGAAAAAATTTATGCAGCTATAGAAGCCATCTTTGGCTGAAAAAGATAAATGCAGTACCATGTCCCTGTGAGTTACTTTTTTCGTGATTATTACTGAATTTTACCGTTAAATACCCAGGAAGAGAAAAATTAAGCACAGCATATGTTCTCCATGACATAAAGAGTGAGGAATCCTAAGGGAACATGTTCATTCACTGAACTGATATGCCTAATATTCTCTATGTCAAGATGGCGTTTACTTTTACTTATTTGCCATTCAAATCGTTGTACTCTTGCATTTGGAATTGAACAAAAGCTGCTGGTTTCAGAGTAGTCTCTTAAACTATCTTAAGCGCATTTGTCAGTGTGTTCTTCAAATAGCAGTGACATTTGAGAGCTCCTTGGCTGAAGAAGGCCTTTATATGACAAAAACTCTTAGGAATGAAAAACCTACAATTTGAAGGCCACATAGTAGAAAACCCGAGTGGCTTTCCCATCATCAATCATGTTACAAGAGAAAATGCTATTGTTTTCATCAGTTGAGATAATATTACTTTTCATAACACCATGACAGATACATTCAAAAATTAAAATCCACAGCTTTATTATGTTTGCAATCAATAGCAGAGCAGTGGACTAGATTCTCATGTCTGTGTGTAAAGTTTCTAAAATAAGCACAAACAATCAATCATGAATTTTCATTGTTCATATTTCACAACAAATTTTAGCTGATGATTTAATCCTATCCTCCTAGTTGCTTAAAGCAAATAAATGAGCGGGTAGAGACCAGCTATTTGAAATCAGCTCATCGAAACGAAAAATGCAGTCAAGTGCCAGTCTCTGGAAATTATAATTACAGGTTAGGAGCTTAAGAAGGAAATGTCTTTTTAAAGTACGGATAAAAATATTTTTCAGTGTAAGGTTCTAGTGCTAGATTAAATTAAACATTGTACTCAGTCATGGTCACTGTGTTTAACAGATGCATTCGATTGGCCCATTTCCTTTTAAGGCAATTAGTTGGTCTGCTATTTTTGAAGTAGTTTTAATGTATTTCCCCCCAAACCTTGTAAACTTCAGATTTCATTCATAAAACTCAAAAATAGGATACATTTGGTCAATTTTTCTCAAAAACCTGCTTTTTCCGAATATTAGCAGATCAGTAAAGCCTTCTGACTGCAATTTCTCCTGGAATTCAAGGCAATTCTTTAACTAAAGAAATTCTCATCATTTTACCTGAAATTGTGCAATACTGTTATTTCCATTTTCTATTGAGAGACCTATCAAGCACATGTTATAAGGCAAGCATCATTGGATTAATTCTTAGAGACCAGAAGGACTTGATTAATTTTTTACCATGGTTCACTATGTATTCTTCCAGAGGACTACTTATTTTTGAAAAGTTCTGCTCAGCAGGAAGCTATAAACTGGGTCCTGCTCTGCTTGGCTGGCCAGATGCTCCTTTCTACCTTCCCAGCTGGGAACCGTGGCAAAAAGCTGCAACTGCTTTTTGAGACACTGGAAGATCAAAAGGCCTTCCCTTGGAGACTGCAAGAGACACCACTTATCTGGGAACTGATCTGAATAAAATTTACTAGTTGTCTGGATCCAATAATTTTGCTTTAGATACTGCAAATCCCTCTATAACAGAAACTGTATTATATACATCACTGAGTGATACACAAAGAGGTCAAAGTTACAGTCTACACATCATTATGAAAGCATTCAAGTTAGAGACTACCACGTCATCAGGTCCATTTGGTGGCATTCAAGGAGGCAGTTTCAGGAAAGGCCCCTAGAAACAAAAATTTCCTTTCACTTAATCATAGAGTACTTTGGGTTGGAAGAGACCTTAAAGGTCATCTAGTCCAACCTCCCTGCAGTGAATAGAGACATATTCAACTAGATCAGGTTGATGAGAGCTCCATTCAACCTGACCTTGAATGTTTCCAGGGATGGGACACGTACCACCTCTTTGGGTAACCTATTTCGTTTGGGCTGATGTTTGGATTCAGAACAACCTGCCTCACTTTATGTCTTTGTCAAATGTGAGAATACTTCCGGTTTTCTTGTTCTTGTGAGAGAGAGACCATGATGCATTGCAGAAGCAGGTAGAAATACGGAATTTGTAAGAATTATTAATATCTGAGCCAAACCTATCACACCTCATGCCTGCAGCAGAACCAGATTTCAACCAGTGGTTCAAGTAGCAGTTGAATTGTGACATAACAAATAGCTACCCAAATGTATTGAGATGGAAGTCTTTATTTTTCCTTCTTTGAAAGCATTTTAATTTCAAAATCCCAGTGCTTCAATGCAGGCATCACCTCGATGTCCATGACACAATGTTCACATGTTAACTTACTGACTAATGGGGGACTCTGGTGATAGTGCTGTAAACTGCATTTCTTTCAGGCATAATCATTAATAAAAAGCATGCTGGACAGCACTTCAACATATACTGTCTGGAACGTAACTGAGATGTATTACACCTTTTGCTAGATACACATGCTAAGTTAAGGCTCAGCATGCAACACCAAAAAAGAGCGACATGGTTGACTTCTAAAAAAAAAAAAAAAAGGAGGAAAAAGGAAAACAGATGTCAAGGTTTCAACAAGTCATTGCACACTGCAGCTGGAACTGGTACAAAACCAACACGAGTATGCTGATAATGTAGCATTTCATGTAACGATAAGGGCAATAAAATAGCAGAAAATGCAAAACCTTGAATGGCTAAACACCTTTCTCAAATTCCAGAACATCAGTCGGGCTGAACAATAATAGCAATCCTTTCAATAACCAGATCAAATGATTCAACTCTTACAAGCTCTTTATGCTCAAGAAAAGTGAAAATTGAGAGATTCCCTTTCTTTTAAGTGTAGAATATTGACAATAAATCTCAAGTGCAATCCAAACAGACATTCAGATGCACGTTATCTCATCACCATCACTCTTGAAACTATTTGGCAATAGTTTCCATTATTATAGCAGACGTTAACAAGATGGATAGAGAGCATGTTAAATAAACATAAATATTAATATCTAAGTATTTATTTAGCAAAGCCACTGTTCAAATGAAATACTTTCCTAAGAACATTACTTGGGAAATTAATCAGAGAATTTGTCTTGCTAGTAACTGCTATAAATTCAAGGTATTTCATTAACAAAGACTGCCCTTCAGAAAAATTACTAAGCAATGAAAACAGGGTCTACATGTGTAATCTGTAACTGAACTCTGATGGAGTGATTCTCATAACTGGAAAGCCATTCTCACTGGGCTTTGGCTCCTTAGGACATAGCAGCAAAGGTAGGAAACGTGCAGAGAGAATCTAACTTATAAAAATTTACAACGTGAAAGAGTTCAAAAACTTAAGGATGAAGAAACGGCAGATACAAGCAACAATTAGAAAAATCTGGAATTTTAAGCCCAGCTCTGTGAAAGAGACACCTCTGTCAGAACAGTGTCTACTACACAGACAGGCTGGCTACAGTTGTTAAGATTTCTGAAGCACACTGAACACGGAGATTGCTTTCTCATGTACATGTTTCACACTGGAATGCAGACTATTGCTTGTGAGACTTTCAGTACAGCAAGTTCTGGGACATTACTAAATCTAGCAAGTAAAAAATAAACAGAGTGCACAAATCTATGTAAAGTATGACATGAACCATCAGGATTAAAGCTGGCATCAAAGAAAGCAAGGAAAAGACTCAGACTGACACTTGGGAATACAATTTCACAAGCAGTGAAAGAATCACAACTGACTACTCAAAGATTTGAGAATTAAAAAAAAAAAAAACAACACCTAAGAGGTAGTTAAACAAAAGGATACAGTCTTAAAGTTTGAAACAAATTCAGGCCAGCAAAACACAGAATAAATTAATGCGGAAATAGGAGGGGAAGAAGAGCTTTCTCAAGCACATCATAAAGTTGTAGCACGATGACGCAGAAAACAATTTCCTCAAAATCCCTTCTATTTTGCTAAAAAAAAATGTTAATATTTCAACTGTAATCTTAATCTCATCTGTAAACTGTGAACGAAGTTACTTTTATTAAGAATAAATATCCAGAATTGCTAATTTTAAGATTCCAATTATTAGAATATACCGGTACCAATACCAATACAGTAAAAACATAGTTGCTACCCAAAAAAAATGTAAAGGAAAATTTTTGGCTTCCATACAACCCTCTTGCATTCATCACTGACCTGACAGCTGTGTATTTATAGATTCCGCAAGTGAAGAGCATCGCATTCAAACTTAATTACTAGAATGTTCATCCTCACCTGTGCACCTTTAGGATGACATATTTTAAACTGTAGCATAGCTTAGAGGAAACACATGGAGACATAATAAGTTCCAAAGGAATTTGGAAGTTTTTTGATCCTTTTTGACATACTAAGATATATCAAACTGACACCCTGATGCAGATGCACACCTCTACTGGCAGCGCAGCATCACTTACATGCAATAGCTGTACCACGAATATTTGCCAGTATTTGCGCTTGGAAATAATAAGCAGTTTAATACACTGACCCAAAACCCAAATGACATTAAAAATATGAAGCAATCCATGCTCCGGCACTGTAGCCCCAAATAATTTGTTGAACTGGAGGCTCAGAAGTCCAGCAAACTATTTAGTGCTTTGGTTGTTCCTTACACAACTTTACATTCTTTTGACTTGTACCTCCTGTGTTCTGATTTCTACTACGTGTTATAAAGTCAAGCTTGACAGCCTTCAGCTAAAAATCCTTGTTTTCTGAGATCCTGCCTCTTTCAGGGAATGATATGATAAAGAAACATGAAAGAAGCCAAGCTACAAAACGTAGGAGAATT
This sequence comes from Baryphthengus martii, assembly GCA_013396935.1. Classification (NCBI taxonomy): domain Eukaryota; kingdom Metazoa; phylum Chordata; class Aves; order Coraciiformes; family Momotidae; genus Baryphthengus; species Baryphthengus martii. Next base: position 115,705 of record VWZK01017461.1, on the reverse strand, counting down.
TAGTGCATTTGTAGTTCAGGAGACTTCTAAGCACAAGTAAGTCCAAGACAGAAAGAACAACAGAAAACAACATGTTGGGAAGGGAAATTTGCCCCAAAAGCAATTTCACATGTGATAATGTCTGACTGTGTTTCAGAATTTCCTTTTTACTGACTGATGCTTTTCTGGAGCACAAAAGGCCAGATCTCCAGGAGGACAGTTGATCTCTGCACTGCACCCAAGTTCAGTGTTTGTATCCAGAACAACCCAGGAAAATAAGTTAAGTCCATATACATTTCTCTGCATATCCCATGTGTATCGTTATCAGTAGATCTAAAGATCCCAGGATACAATTTGTAACTGCCAATATAATGAACCAGAAAGTGTCTGGTATATAAGAAAAAAACAAAACCAAAAAACAACAGATGAAAGTTTGTTCAAATTGGTTCTCTCTCCTAAGTTTAGGTACATCTGTGAATGTCATAGCCTGAATCTCTCCCCTGTGTTTGTTGTTGTCAAGTTTGGGATTTGGGGTTTTTTCTGTTACCTAAGAAACTGAAAGAACTGGGTGGCCAGCGCAGAAGTAATGACACTAAAAAGGTATCTCAACTACCAAAGATGGAGCTGTGGGTACACCAACTGTGGAGGCTGGGTCATTTCTGCAGAATTAAAAAAAAAAAAATAGAAAAAAAAATAAAAATTGTTAGGTCAGATAAAAGCAGGAAGAAGGAGCCAACTACACAGCCCACAGATGGTGACACACTCTGATGGGGATGGAAGCAATTATGAGTCAGTCTTAGTCCTGGGTCTCCTCAAGGAGTCCTTGAATGATATTCACAAACATTAGGCATATGAGAAATGATAAACACTCTTACTTATATTAATGACAAGGCTCCAATTACTCCGACTGGATTCATTAGTTTGAATGTGTTGTGAATTACTTTCATCAAGGGCAAGTAGTGCTTCAGACAAAATATGAGATGCTTTTCTTTCTTAAGAGATACTGCTGTAACAATTTGATACTGAAAATCAAAGTTTAAGTCTTTCGTTGCTTAAAGGAAAAGCTGAAGAGAGGGAATATGAATACAAAAAAATCAAAGTTTCACAGCCATCCTTGCAGCATGCTATCAGGTGCTTAACTGTCCAAGGGTGCTCTGCATAGTGACTTTTCTCAATGTTAGATAGCAATGCATATGAGATACTGTTGTTTTGCATTAACTGCTTAACTACAATTTTCCAGCAAATTTATAACCAGCAGACTCAGCCAAAAATACCTCAAACATACATCTTTACCCGAGATTTCTCCATTATTTACAATCAATTTAACTCTTTCAATCCCTGTGGCACATGCAACCTCCCTGACAGACAAAACTGATAAAAAGACAAGGATGTGCCAGAGCAGTTTGGCACCTTGGCCATCACACGGCACCTCATGGTGATTAACTGGTGCTGCAGGGTCTGGACCCTTAGTAAATAGGCTTGGGCTCTGGGCTGGTCCCCTCAACCAATTAGAATGACCACAGTACACTCTGACTAGGGTATAAATGGGGTCCTGCCTTAGAACCAGATGAGTTGGTTCTCTGTAAAGCAGTGGGCCTGGCAGTTGGACACTCCCCTTGGACCCACTGTCCAAGGATACTTCCAAGGATTGAGTGAGCCTCACCTCCTCCCCTCACCCCCCGCCCCCCTTTGGGTGAGTGGTATCTTGGGCACTCTTTTTTGGGAGTGTGTGCCCATTTTGGTTCATCTTTCCTTCAGCTTTAGGATTTAGTTGTGTAGTAGTTAATTCCCAACAGACATCCAAACCTATATTTGGTCAGAAGGGGTGCTGGGAAACACTTGTTGCAATAAATCCCCATTTTGGATAGCGGCTGCGCTTTGTTTTGTGGGTGCTTCCGTGACAATCCCCAAAGATACTTCTTTCTATCCCTTTGAATTTTAAAGCAGTAGTTACTTTGCCTTTCAAATGAGAGATGATTATCATTTAGTATAAACCTTCTTTGCAGAAGCCAAGAGGCTGTGGGCATGTTTCTCCTTCTTATTATAAAAATGAACCTGAAAGCATGCAAAATTCATTTTGCCTACTTCAGAGCAATAACTTGGTATAGAAATAACCTACAAGGACACAGAATAAGCTCTCAGTAGGAGCCAGAGTTCAGCACCACCACCGATGCATCTGTACAAGGGCAGTGTTAGGACTCAGAAAGGTGTTTTATAGGTCTTTTTACCTGGCAATATATGATTTGGGCATAGTTTATGTATTAGTATTCCTTTAAAACTAAGTTACAATAAATTGTATAATAATTTTTTTTCTCCTGCTGTTACACACAGAGGGAATGTATTCACAAAAGTTAACTTCATGAACAGAAAGTTCTTCAGTGGAAAGAGATAGATTTTAAAAAAGGTGGTTCAGAGCAGGAGCAAAACTCAAGTGCTTTGAATGACCTTCAAGAGGGATCTTGCTGCTAACAGGCATAGTAGCTTAGAATCTCAGTAAAAACCAGCCCTACTAGTTAACCTCTGTAAATACATTTACCTGGCATTCCTAATTGTCTCAAAACTTCCTAAATCTGCAAATTAGCATAGGAGGAGAAGGACAAAACAGAGACACAGCAGTGGAAAAGCAAAGAGCACTAGTAGAGCTATCTATACATAAGATATATCTAAAGATCCTCCAGACTACATTAGAACTTGCAAACAGAAACTTGATCGCACAAGTAAAGTATTCTTTTCTTTCAAGTGACCCAAAAGCTGATGGAAAAATATTCAAGAGGGGGAAAAACACCCACTGTTTGGAATGGCACAATGACTCAACTTGAAGGCTCAAAAGAACATAAAACTCAAAGTTACTATCTGGGGCATCTTTTAACATATTTCCTGTGCAAAGCTTACTGTTTACCTTACTGAGTTCATTAGTGTCCATTTCAAAATGAAATCACTCTTGAAAAAGAACCGTCATCCTAACAGTGGGCAGCAGCCCTGCCTTCCCTCTTAACCAGCCATGAATATTCAGATTTGAATACTGCTTCTAAAGGAAGCTAAATAGTGCCTTGTCCACCTGAGGTCCATCTCTAGAGGTCTTCTTTCAGTTTGAATTATCCAGCGCAGACTTCAAGTGTTCTGGATACTTAAGCTCAGCTACACCCAATAAACTTGCTTGGCTTATCATAGATTAATAAACTTATTTAACGTTAAAAATCAACTATTAAATCGGAATATTTATCTGAAAGCGGTGATGCTCGTCGATAAAACGCTGAGCAAACGCCGGCGCACAGATGCACGGTGCAGGAAAGGCTGGAGAAGAAAGAGGCGGTGGCTCGGCCGGCCGGGAGCGGAGGAAAGAGGAGCGGAGCTCCTGGCCTCGGGGCGGCTGCCGCCCCCCGTTTGCACACACGGGGGAGCTGCGGCTCCGCGCAGCCCCGGAGCCGCCCCGCTCCCCACTCCCCTCCTCACCCTCTGCGGGGGGAGTTCCGCATCCGCTGGGGTTGCGTTATTTTGGATTTTTTTACACTCTCTAGGCAAAGAGATTTACGGTTTCATACTCGGCATCTTTTTATCCAGATAGGCTTAAGGCGGGGGGGAATAGCACATAAATAGAGAAATGAAGCAGGGAAAATGGTCGTGATAGAACTCTGTTATGTCCTCAAGAGAGCTTTCACTGCAAAATTTCTAAACTGATGTCTTCTGTTTAAGGGTGAGAAATCTATTTGCTTCTATGCAGGAGAAAGCCCTTCTCCCTTTCTGACACTTCAGGTGCATGAACGTAGCTTTCCTTAAAGCTATGCTTGCCTATGAGCAATCACCTGAACCAGTGGTCACAGCATGAAATTTGGTTTTCACTTTATTTTTTTCTGAACATTGGAAAACAGCTTTTAATGTGAGGGTGGCAGGTTGCCCAGGAAGGTTGTGGAATCTTCAGCCTCAGAGATACTCAAAAGCCATCTGGACATGGTACTGGGCAGCCTGCTCTAGTGACCATTCCTGAGCAGGAGGGTTGGACCAGATGACCTTCCTTCCAGCCTTTCCTGCTGGTCCCTTCCAGCCTCAGCCATTCTGTGATTCTGTGATTTTTTTTCCTTCAGTTTACCTTCTCCTGCCATCACTCTCCCACTTTCTCCTTTTTTTCATTAATATATGCTGCCCCAAGTGTCTTATTCCCACCCTGTTGTCCAGCTGCTTACACTTCATCTTCTGTTTTTCACTATCAGGAAGAATATTCTGCCCTTGGGAAGTAACAGGCGAGACTAAATGTTTAACCGCTAAGTCCTACTGAAGCATCTTCCATCTCTATAGTAACATGGGACAAGAGGCACTATAGGAGAACATCATAGAATCATAGAATCGTTGAGGCTGGCATAGACCTCCGAGATCATCAAGTCCAGCCTATGAACCCAACACGACACCACCTAGCTTGACCATGTCACTAAGTGCCACATCCAATCTTTCCTTAAACACCCCCAGGGATGGCGACTCCACCACCTCTCTGGGCAGTCCATTCCAGCACCTAATGACCCTTTCCGTGAGGAAGTGCTTCCTAAGATCCAACCTAAACCT
>VWZK01017461.1:88870-110969 GCA_013396935.1 Baryphthengus martii | reverse complement strand
TCCAGGTCATCAATAAAGATGTTGAACAGAACTGGGCCCAGTACTGAACCCTGGGGGACACCACTGGTCACTGGACACCAGCTGGATGTGGCACCATTCACAACCACTCTCTGTGCCTGGTCATCCAGCCAGTTTTTAACCCAGCGCAGGGTGCACCTGTCCAAGCCATGGGCTGCTAGCTTCTCCAGGAGGATGCTGTGGGAGACTGTGTCAAAGGCTTTGCTGAGGTCTAGGTAGACCACATCCACAGCCTTCCCCTCATCTACCTGGCGGGTCACCCAGTCATAGAATGAAATCAGATTGGTCAGGCAGGACCTTCCTTTCCTAAACCCATGTTGACTGGGCCTGAGCCCCTGGTTGTCTTGTACATGCTGCTCGATGGCACTGCGGATGAACTGCTCCATAACCTTGCCAGGCACTGAGGTCAGGCTGACAGGCCTATAGTTTTCCAGATCCTCCTTCCAGATCCCTCCTTCCGGAAGGATATCCCTTCCAGATATCCTCTAGCCATCACCATGGCTAGAGGATATCAATTCAGGGGTACATATTATCATACATACTTCATGTAAACAGTAAATTTTATTATTTGTATCAACACAAAAATGCTTCCCGATGTCACAAGGACTGCTAACATGCTGGAAGTAAATGCATGATTCATTTGTGGAACTGCCACATACATGGTAAGTATTCTGCAAAATCAAGTAGAATTTTCTGATCCCTTTTTTTTTTCAAAAAAAAACACCCTGATTTTTAAAACTATAAGTAGACCTTATGTAGATGTAGAATCAAAATCCCCTGACAGGGGGCTATGAGCACACTCCACAATAGCTCATTTCCTTAAAAAAAGGGAGAAATAGGTGTAAGTCACTTTTATAAACAAAAGTGGAACAGAAATAAATAACAGAACAGATTGTGGATCCATAATCTGCAGGAGACAATCCTCACTGACAACAACCTCTCTCAGTTTTGCCCATGTCTAGTGAACAAATTCCTCACCAACTTTACCTGGACATCAAATTAAAATGCTACATGTCTTGATTAACCTCGCTCCCAGAAGCCAAACTATCTCGGACACTGTTACTGAGGAGGAGAGGTAACTATTTATCTGGCTGTGGAATCTTCAGTCAGATTCCAGGGAGGAAAAAAGGCTGCTTTCCCTCCTGTATCACCTGCTTCAGTGAGGGCACATGGCATTCCTGAGAGAGAGTAGCTCCAGCTTGGGAAGACTCTTCCCTGCTTCAAAAAACTGAAATATACCATAAAGAAAAGTTAGAAAAAAATGCCTTTGACACTCTTTCTGTTGCCTTACCTCCTGGAATGCAATTAAAGCTGTCTTAAGAGTACTAAAAAAAAAAAGACTTAAGTTCACTTCATTAAATCCACAAAACTAAAAACTCAAGCCTGTTATGGTGTGACATATTAAAGAGCGTTTCAGGACTGGGGCTTGCACTATTATGACTATTTAAATAAGAAAATAATAACTCGTCTGAGAGAAGAAACAGTGAGCCCAGTCCTGAGGAATCACACCTACTATACATTTGTGCCTCTTCTGCAAGCTCCTATTTTCCACTAACAGAAAGAAACAGGATTTAACCTAAACTCAGTCAAGGAAATCTTTTAAATAAGTTTGTTCTATCATAAACTTAGGTAACAGAAAATTCTTTCTATTGCTAAGCAGGGCTAACTGTTTGCCCTGGTTTCAATTAGAACAGAACAGTTCTGTTCAGTGATTTTACTTTTCAGCTCAGTTCCTTTAACTAACTGCACCTTCTGAAATTAGCAGGATGTTTTTGCAGGCGGTGTCTGCTTCTTGCAGTGATAAAAGCCAATATTTAGAGTTAGTACCAGGGACTGGTGTGCAGACCAAGACCACAGCTAGATCCTATGTATCACATTGTGGGGTGCAGAAAGCACAAGCCGCACCCTGCAGGGAGGAGCGGACAGATCGGTGCCCTCAAACTGACCAAGGGGATATTCCACCCCATAGATGTCATATTTGGCTGCTGGGGGCCCTTGCTCGGTTGCTCTCGGCTCGGAGGCTCTTGCTCTGGGTCTTTGCTTGGATTCTCCCTCATTTCCTCAACAGCTGGAATCTAAGGAGGACTCTGTCCATTCTGCCTTCAATCCTGATTGGAGTGTTCCTGAATCCAGTACCAGAAACCAGCTCCTGAACACAGTTCCCATCTGCTGCTGGGCCCTGTCTGGGACTTTCAAGGTGCCTGCTCCACAACATTAGTAGTGATGGTGACGTAATTGCCATCAAGGGGGTTTGGGTTCAATATTGGTTTTTTATATATTTGTATATATTCCATTGTATTTTTATTATTATTCTCCATCTTCATTAAAGCTGTTCTAGTTTCCTTTTCTAATCAATGAGTCTCTCTCCCTTATTCCTTTTCTCTTCTCGTTTGGGGAGGGAAGGAGGGGAGGTTAACAGAGAGCGTCTGTTATAGGTTTAGTGGGCTGCCCTGACCCTAAACCGTGACACTGTTAAATGCACTTAAATTTATAGGCAGCATATCATATGCAGGGGGACCATGATGCCATAGTTTGGATGAGATGAGCCCACACAACTCTGTATCCCTGAAATTATCATGTGCTCTCAGGCACATGGGCCAGAACAGGTGAGAACAGGAGAGCTCTCTCAGGATATCGATGCTTTTTGTACCTCATTCTACTGGTATTTCTCAACTTTTCAAAACACAACAAAATCCATATCCTTCGAGGTGAAACATTTATGCATTCTTAACAAAAATAAAAATCCAGTTTAAAAAATAATAACGCATTGCCTTATCAGTTGTTGCTAAAACTGCTTCTCAGCTTCCCTGCATCCCAACAATTGCTTACTCTCTTGCTAGTCTTAGCTGCAGTGTCTTGATAAATAGATGTTTCCATGGAGATGACAAATGAATATCATCCATGTTGCAATGAGCTTCTGATTTCATCTTGAACCATTAGCTTTCAAACCACAGCTTATTCATTATTCATTTGCAGTAAGGAAATGGCTGAAACCCAGACCATTACAGCAGATTAAAAACTGTGCATGCAGTCTAGAAGAAAGTGCATTTGCCACTATGCAAAAAGAACGAAACTCCTTGGGATTAAAATAACAATCCTAGAAGCTGTCCTAAAGGTCTACAAAATGTTTTCCCTCAATTAATAGCACTCTTACATAAAGTATGGGAATTAAGACACATTGTAAATATACAGTCAGGCAGGGATTTTCAGGAGGAAAAAATAGTAGGTGACATTCAACTTCTTTTAGACTGCAAGAATGACATTAAATGCTTTTCAGAAAATTAAGAACAGGCACAAACATAAATCACCAAAAATTTGACTTAATAACTTAACAGGAATATGTAAATTTTTGTGCTTTTTGACTCTTCTTGCATATGAAATCAGTATCTGATCCCCATTAAGAAAATGCCTTTCTTTTATCATTGGCTGAGAGGTGGCTCTAGTCTTTGGCAGAAAAAGAAGAAAAGAAATGAGAAGGAGAAAATATTTTAAATCTTTCCAAAGCTAAAAACCTTCACAGCTGTTGCATTTATATTTTTAAAAAGGACTTCAGAGCTTAAGAGAGCTTTCCACTTTGCAGGAATGAAGGTCTACTTTTGTCTGCTCAACTTAGAGAAATATTTATTCTTCTGCATTTAAGTAAATTAAAGGTAGTACAATTTTAAGATGGCAAATTACATTAATATACATTATCAGTGCAGTCCATCATCTGAAAATATTTTGTTAGAGAAAGCTAGGTGGAGAAAAAAAATCAATGCATTGTTATTGCTACAAGTAGTACCTTCTGAAAGACATTTTCTTTCTTCTGCCCTTCATCTATGAAGGCCTCACATTCCTGGTAATTTGAAGAATATAAAATACCTTTGCTGGCCTAAGACTAGCTTCCTTGTGTGGAAGGAGGCTGTGACCAATGATTGAAAGACACAGCAAATAGATGCGCCACAGTGTCACCTAACTTCTACTGCCTGCTCGCTGTCTGACATTGCCTGTAACAGCATTCACGTTTAATATAATTAAGATAGGCAGGAATTTTCTGGCTGAATTTGAGGTTGAATGTGTTTATATGTACGTGACCTGAAAGACATTTTGTCTCGATGAAAGTTATCGTGCATCTGATCCAGGGAAACAAAACGGGACATATAAAAGTAGAACGTCCTTCACACTTGCCCTGGTTAATAACATCCATGCTCCTGCTGTCTGAGCACTGGAGTTGTCCTGGGAAAAGCATGTCAATTAGAGTAAGTTATAACCAATTATGTGTCTCATCATACAAATTATTGTCTATTAAGAACTGACCTGAGTTTACAGAACACATTTCATCCAGATAATAGGTTTAATACCAGTGTGACAAGAGGTTGAAGGGCAACAAGAACTGATGAACAGAGATGACTTTGTTAGGGGGACAATGAGCAGCAGCTCATTTTTTTCCACTAACACTACATACCATTTTCATACTACTACTATCTTACCTACTTTCTCAGATTACCATGAAGCTGGAACAGCTACACGCTCCACTGCACAAACAGCCATCTCCATAAAGTCTCTTCGTATCACCCAGATGAGACTTTATCCAAGCGTGACATAGGGATGAGATGAAGTATTCAATAAAGGCCAAATCTTATTCATGTCAAGAAATATGCAGACAGTCTAGACTAAGTGCTGAGCTCTTCTTGTGCAGGTTTATTCACGTGAAGTAGCATGTCTAATAAATGACCCTTTCTGTAGAAATACAAAACTGTAGGGGCATTTTTTGTTGTTGTAGATGTGGATGGGGGAAGAGGGGGAGAAGAAGAAATCACTGCCCAGCCTTTGCAACCTCTGAGGATTTGATCCACCACATTTAACTTAGGGAGCTTTTCCACTCTGAACTCCAAGCAGAAGTTGCAGTTGAATCTGCCCATTATTGAAACTCGCAGCAGTTAAGGTCTGGAGCAGTCTAAGGTTTGAAGTGAGACATTTAGGACAATGGATTTGTTTCTCAGACCTAACTCTTTTCTTATTTGGCAGGAAATGGGAAAAGCTCCCTCTTCATCATACTCTTCATTTGCTTCTGAGCACAGATCCACAACAACCATAACAGCATGCACTCACTCACAAGCACAAAATGCAACTTATGAGGAAATAAAAGCAACAGGCAGATAGAAAAAGCCATGGAAACCTTCCAATTCAGCACAGTCGGGATTCCAGCATCGAGCTAGATGACCGATGGAGTGAAATGTTCTCCTCACTTGAGAAGAAAAACAAGAAACCTCAGGATGGAGCAAGGTGTTCCAGATACAATGTCATGGAGTACTTTTTTGTAACTTCCTAAACTAAACGCACAAAAGACTTACACTTCCAGTAATATTTACATGAGCTAAAATGACCACTGTGAATCTACTGTAGAGTACACTGGATCCTCTGAAAAACAGTGTGATGTTGTTATGTGTTATACTTGTAAATACTTGTTTAACCTATAAATTCCCTTTGATTGGTCTCTCATTTACACAAACTTGTTACTGCTACAGCCTTTACCTTCTCCAGCTAGACATGGAGCAGTAACTCTACAGGCAGACACAAGACAGTCTGAATCCACTAATAAGGAAACATCCATGGCCCTTCAGCAGGAAAGTCACTGTGGCCACCCTACTTCACCTGCTGTAGAATGATGCTTTACTATCTGATAGCTCCCTCAGGTATTACTTTCAATTAGATGCTATCATGCACAATATACTTGTCCCCTTGAAATCTGCAGCTTCCAGTTAATTCTATGTACATAATCCTGTATTTACTCTGTTTTAAATACCTCATAGTATTAAAAAAAAAAAAAAATCTGCAAGTTTAGATAATGTCTATGGGAAAACAAGAAGCTGTACATTCATATAACTGACCATTTCTGAAGTGACAGTAAAGTTTGAAAATAACAGACCTAAAAGTCCAGGACTGGAAATTGAGATGCAAGAAGGGCTAATTAACAGTGCTAACAGACTGATTAATGTACTGAGTCCTAAGAGGGAATAAAGGTTCATACTCCTGTAGCAGTTGGGCTATATAGATGTAACAGCTAGCTCTAGGAATGCACTCTTCTAGATTCTGTTCCAAGCTCAATTTCAATCTGACCTTCAAGACACCATGTGACTAGGTCCAATTTAATCAATGTGTTACAGTACAGATACATTTTTTCATACATTTACAAAGTGTCTTGAGTTTGGAGAATGTTCAGTAAAAAGCATAATGCAGAGAAGGAACTTAATTTTTTTTTTAGCACTGAAGATCAACTTAAATCTTCTGCTTTAAATCTAGAATAAGATACGTAAAGTTTACCAATGAAAAATATTTGGCCTTTGTTCAAGGACATAATAGTAAAGCAAGAAGACATAATCTTCTAAAACAGAAAATAGGACTAGAGTCCACAGAACACATTTTTTATTGTTAAGTTGTACAGCACTGTGATACTAGGGCATAAAGCAGCATTTCAAGCACAGAAACTCCAATTTATTCCAGTTGAAGTCACATTGCACCGCGAGAAATAGGCTTATTCCCCTGGCTTCAGACAAGCACAGTTAACAGAAAGCAGCAAGTCTCTACTCAGCATGGCCCTACAAGTCCAGAGCAGGGCATCACACCACCGGGAAGTCATCCTGCCACAGTCTGAAGTCAAACTCATTGTGCAGTGCTATTAATACTACAAGCCATTCCAATCAAAGCCTTCTACCAATGTCCACTTGGCAGAAAAAGCAGGAGAGGCTTAACTATGTCTTTGTGAAGATCTTCCTCAACTTACAAAAACAGGAGAAACACACTGAAACTAGGAACTGCAGAATCACACTGAAGCATTTCTTCCCCAATATTTCTATCTAGTGACCACATTAGTGCAGCTTACCTACTTTTCTGCTTTTCCTTCCCATCTTGAGGACTTGAGAACTCCCACAACCTGCCAGCAAGTAAAGGATTCAGGGATCTCTCAGCTGAAAAATTGTGAAGGAAGCTGAAAGGTTTGGTCTATCTGTGGTACCGTTAGTTCTGAAGCCCCTCAAAGGACCAGACTTGAAACCCTCCTGTCATCTCCTGGTGGGAAAAGCCCCGTGGAGAGCCATGGGAGAGAAGCTCAGAGTCTGTGACATTCCCGTGAGTGCAATCACAAGCCCTCACTCATACGTTCCATATTGACCAGCCATAAGTGGACCAAGAATACAGCTTTTGGCCACAGTTTTCTTGTCAGCTTTAAATCCAAGTTCCATGACTGAATAGCTCACCAGGCATTTTCAGAACATACATATAATTTCTGAAGTTTCCAGTTTGCTTGATGATGATGTAACCAGAACAGACAAAGCAAGGAAGAATTACTCTGATTTTAAATTACTACATCTTTTCTGTAAAGGGAGCTTATTTTTGTCTCATGAAACCTGCTTTTCCTAATTTCTTCTCTGCAGAAGGGAGAATTTATGCAGTGTGTAGAGCTGGCTGCACTATGTATAGATACTATTATAGATCATCATCTTTGATGATCATGTTGAGTTCTTAAACCATTTGACATTTTTCACACTAGTATCAGTCCAAGAAAACAGCAGGGAAATCTTCAATAGCAGCCATTCAGCCATTTCTGTGTTATCAGCTAGGATAAAACTCGGACAACTCAAGTGCTTTATATAGAAGATTTAGCCCTTCCATCCCTTTGGAGAGAGGACTACACCAAGGTCAGATAAAAATCTCATTTCTCTCCCTGGGAAAACCCAATTTGCTCCGACTTTAAGGTGGAAGCGCATTATTCGAATTCGCATCCTGTAGCGACGCATTAGAATAGGACATTCTCTTTTTCTATTGCTCTGCCTCCACAGGACAAGTTCTAGCCCCAGAAAGTGCAAAGTAACACTGAGAAGGATGTGTCCTTCTCAGCTGTATGGTACTGGAAACCAAAAAGCCTCATTTTTGTATGTGCAATTGCTGCTCCAACCACCAGATGCTACTGCGGCATTAGAATGGGAGCTGCGGCTGCAGCAGCCGCACTCCCCGTGGTCCCCTACTGGGGAATGGACATTATACAGTTTTTAATTACACAGTCATACACAACCTCGTCCCCCAAGTAGCTGTCCTTTGAAAGAGGATAATGAAGAAAGCTATTATCTTTAGGACCCTTCTTTATTTGCTGGAAAAGTTAGCAGGTATGTATGGAACAAAACTGTCACGGCTGAAGCCGCTGAACACAATGAAGCTGTTCAAGAGACTGTTGAAAAGGGCTGCAGAGCTGGGAGCCTGGGTACAGATACACCTTTCTGGCTATCCAGAATCAGAGGATATTTGAGATGCTGTATGTAATTTCTCCTTGTTTCCATTTCCTCTGTAAAATGGGGATAAGGCCTGTCAATCTCTCTGAAGTGACTTTATGAGTATTAAACAAACGGTGGCCCTAACCCATTAATGCATTTACCCATGAACTGTTAGAAGCAGTAAGACTCAGCATTGCACACAGTATAGAGAAGAAAAACCCCCGTTTTTTTAATACACAGCAATTCAGGTAATTTTGTTTTGCTTCACTGTGTTTTTTTTTAAAAAAAAAAAACCCTAAATATGTAGAAAACTCTAAAAAGGATATCTATCCAACAAGTCCGAAGGAGCTTTGACAGCATTACTTATTTAAAATGCAGTAGCACAACTTAAACTCCAGTATTTTTCCAGACACACTGGAAGGAAAATTTGGAAGCCAAGGTTAAGGAAAGGCCCTTCGGTAAGGCAGGCAGCACACAGCCACTGCTCCCTTACTGAACAAAACTTGAGCTCTGGTTGCCTGGCATAAGGAGAATGATGGCCATGGTATCTCATGAATGGCCAGATAACAAGAACAAAGATGGGCTGCAGAGAACAGGAATGGTGACAAAGCCCATGGAAATAGTTCAAACAAGTATCCAAACTACATGGAAAGCCTAAATTTAACACTTAACCCTTCAGCTATTTGCAGTCATTTTCTCTATCATGTTGCAGTCTCAATGAATGCCCAATAATCTTTGCAATCACCTCCTTCTCCATTTGCTACAACAAAAACCTGAAGTCTGTGCACTATCAACCAGTGAGTCTGAGTCCTGGAAAGAAGAGATAACTAAAACCCTTCCAACTCCTATCACTCCATAAACAGACCTGAATTTTGTATAGCAGCCTGCGCAAGCTCACGTCAAGGCAGCTCAGAAAGAAAACAGCTACTGCCTGGGATGTCTGTTTCTGCCACTGCAAGGTAAGGGAAAGGAGGAGAGGTACAGGGGTAGAATTAGTAGCTTCACTTATTCAAAGCAAGGTCACCTTAATACCAAATTGAAGGTAACCATACCACAAGAGAGAGCAAAATCATACTTTTTTCCTTTTTTCTTTTTTAAAAAAAATATCTTAGGATTGCAATATCCTGATAAGCAATCAGGCTCCAACATACAGAATTTACAGGCCCTTTCTACAATCTCAGTTCCTTTGGACAGTATTTACCCTTCATCAAAAGTAAGTCCTTATCCCTCCCACTCACCTGATGTTCAGCTGCTTTCTAAAACCACAGTAGGTCCACAAGCTTAAAGCAGAGCTGCTGTCCTACTGACTGCTGCCTTCAAGCAATGGTCCTGCACTATCAGAGCTTCAGCCTTGCCTGCAGCCATTTAAATGTATGCCACACAGATCCCTTTCCTCTCACCTCCCCCCTTTTCCTCTGTCAGAGAAAACAGGAACCTGTGACAGAGGCTAGGTTTTTTCTCTCTTTCTTTTCCCTATGTATTTGCCAGTTCATTCTGTGCTACAGAACATTCAGAGAGATTAAGAAAGGGATGTTGCTAAAATGGCATCACTAACCTAAGCAAATATCAGGAGTGGGGCAGCTGGAGGATTCAGGAGAGAAGCACAAAAGCTGCCGTTTCTTCTGCCTTGTAGGAACAGGTAACAGTTCGCAGACTATGTAGGTGCCTCAGAAGATGTTCAGGCCTGGGAAGCATCTAGAGTGCTGCTCATCTCCTACAGAAGGATATAGCTATTCAGAAAATACTGCCTCTAGGTTCATTAGCAAACTCCAGTGCTTCCTAGAGAGAGGGTTGTTAAGAATATTGTCGAATTCGAGCACTTCCCAAAGAGAGAGATATTAGGAGCAATCATTCTGTTTCTTGTGAAGATTTTGCTCCTCTTAAAAAGTTATAAAAATGGTGAGAGATCATTTCACTAAGTTAAACTTGGACAGAGTTTAATTACCTGATATGATATTCTGCTCTGACTCCCAGAACAGTTCAGCAGGAGCATTTTAATCCTGTTCCAAGCAATGCTGGAAGAAATTTCGCTTCTTTCTGCAAGCTTCTACCATCACACTGCTAAGCAATGACATTTTAACTACAGAAATGCTCTGAAAAGTAGTACTCAGCTGGCCTAAAAACAGCACTGATGATTGCAATGGAATTTGACTGCCATTTTCTACTCAGAAACCCTTTCAGTTCTTGCGGCGCATGCTGTTACGCAAGGTATTTTTCCAGTTATAATGAGGCTTAAAATAGCTA
This sequence comes from Baryphthengus martii, assembly GCA_013396935.1. Taxonomy (NCBI): domain Eukaryota; kingdom Metazoa; phylum Chordata; class Aves; order Coraciiformes; family Momotidae; genus Baryphthengus; species Baryphthengus martii. The sequence goes on along the minus strand of VWZK01017461.1, from coordinate 100,461 downwards.
GAGAGACAATCTAGAACAAAATAGAGCACATGCTGTAGATGTTTCTTAGGCATTTCAGCTTCGTTATCAGTAAGGCTTCTAGCTACTTGTTGATACATTGATAGAGAAATGTGTATTTATTTTGATACAATTAAGCATAAGATTTGGATCTTGACTGATTGACCTTGAACTTAGGGTTTTTTTCATTTCTGTATGCTCACTCTTTTGAAGCAAAAGAATTTCCTTATTTCTTTAACTCTGCCAAATACGGTAACAGCATAAGGTGAAACGGAGTCAGTGACAGACAGCATCACAACCGTCTGGTGGTGGTGGTGGCAAGCAGGGATGTGCCTCCATTGTGGAAATAGCGACTGCCTTGGAAGGTAAAGTGGCCCGTATTGAGTCTTGTGCTGCTGCAGAGATACTGCTTCCAACACTAGTTTGTTAATTTAAAACTCATGAGGAAATCTCCACTGTGTGCTCTTGCAACTGCGACATGGACAAATACTGAGGCTGTCATATGCCTGTCAAAATAGTTATCTTTCAAAAGGTAACCTTTAGAAGAAACAGGTGCAAAATGGAATCCTTCTGTCCATTTTTATTTTCATGCAGTGGTAAAACTGTGGATTACGGTGGAGGCAGTTGCATTTTGATGGATTTTGCTGATCATGCTTCGTTGTTTTTTTCCCCTATGACCACAATACTATTAATGAAGCAGGATAAGGAGGACAAAGCGAGAGGAGCTCTCCTACACATCATTATGTACATGGGAAATGTACATAATGACTTTATGTACTTGCTGACTTTAGTCTACCCAACAACGATTGTGTGAAAGAGGCAGAATACATATTGCTTTGCTGTGTGAGGGCATGTTAAACTACTTAATGTCGATAATTCTCTGCCCTTCCATAATTCCTAAAAGGTGCCAAGAATCACTACCTGTGAAGGAAAGAGACATCTCATTACAGTTCATGTGGAAAGAGACACGGAACAGCACTGAGGCCTGGCCCATGGGATGAGGTATCCGCAGCAGAAGGTTGTGTTGTGCCATTCCAGTTCCCGGAGGACTACTCCTTCCTTCTTCACCTTCACAGACCTTTGGAGGACTAGGAAGCTCATCTACTAGTTTTCAAACCATTGACTTACTAAACAGTACCATAAAATTCCTACTTTCCAAGGCAACAATTCTCATCCAAGCATCTCAGGGAAAACATGATTTTCCACGTCTTCAGCCTGCCAATAAATGGTTTAGTGGGAAGATACATAGATGTGATAGGCTCAATTGCTTTCACATACAAGAAACCCATTTTATGCACTCACAACAGGAACTTCTCATGTATCTGTGCTACTTTGAGAAGCAGAATTCTGTTTCCAGGATCTCAATCATCTATACCTTAAGAGAATTTTATTCAATTTTTTTTCGCACTCGTTTCTTCACCGCCTTTGAGATACATCCCAGTTCTGAGGTTTACCCTCTTTTCCAATGCAACAAACGTTTCCAAGCACAGAGAATCTAGAAGTTCAGTTTTATTAAGGAATCTAATTGCATGTCTAATTCTAGCTTCTGATTAAGGCTATGGAAAATATTTATTTAAATGTCACTTCCATAAGGCAGTCAAAAAATAGTAGTAGTATGAAAAAAACGTAATTGCAGGCAACAAAGTATTATTGAAAGGCATTTTCATTCTCATTTTTCCTCCTCTGCAATATTTTTTCTAGAAGAGCAGCTAAAATGTCAAAAGTGCCATTCTGATTCAAGATCTCTCCAGGTACATCTGACATTTTAGGGCAGCTCAACCTTTCCCTGTCTGCCTCGCCAGTCACCCAAACACTTATTCCCCAGAGATCAGTACAGAATCAGACTTTGTCTCAATTGCCATTTTCTTCTTCTTCCTTTCCACTAGAATGAACAATACTGTTTCCCACCACTTCACAGTGACCGAGCTTTCACATTCCCACACTTTTGAGATAGGAAATGTATGCCTGACTTTTTCTGAAACACTGCATCTGTTTTTAAAACATTCTACACAATAATCTTCTAATTCAAAAAAACCCCAACCAACAAAACAAAAACTCAACTTATTGAGTACTAAATTTTTCTTCTGTGTAAAGAACAGTAAATTGACAATGTAAGCATGTTATCTCTGAAGTAATTACAACAATCTGAAAATTACTGAATAGAAATAAGTCTGAACTAAACAAATAGGCACACACGTGCAGCTCCAAAAGAAGATGCTCCCCAGCTCTGAATGGCTACATATTTCTTCCAAAACTATAGGCATATCTAATTGGAAAAAAAAAAGAGTAAAAATCTTAGAACCAATTTTTATAGTTGTTCAGAACCTGTGGCTTGACTGAGCAAGATAAGGTGGACTAAAAGTCTGCCTTTGTTTGGTGGTTAAGCAAAAACAACTCAAGTTATCTTTTATAAAATCACACAAATGGAAGAGAGAGGAATAAATTGTAGCATGGTAAAAGCTGTAAAAAGACAGAAAACCAGGAAAGAAATAAGACAAAGGAAAGTGCTCATCTCCAAGGACTCAGGATACTGAAAATGTTCAAGCAAATTAGGAACAAAAGCAGTAGTATAGGTTCTCTATGGATCAGGATGACAAAGTTGTTAATAAAGATGCAGAAAAAGTTTGTCTATCCTGCATTTCAGAAGTGGCAGAGAAGTTACTGCATCAAGTGATGATAGAGTGTGTTCAAGTCCCTTGATAACTGAAAAAAGTATGAGAAAGTATCTACTACAAAAACAAGCCTTTTAAAATTTGGAAGAGCTGGGTAAGTATCATCCAAAAGTCTAGAAGAGATTAGCTGAAAAATAGTCTATCTTGTTGATATATAAATCTCTGGCTGCTACCGAATCTTTTAAAGACTGGAAGGGTACCAATAAAAAAACAAAAGGTCATTTCAGATAACATTGGCAGATATACTCTAGTTATCCTGACACCAGTCCTGATAAATGTAATACATTTGGCAAATAAAGAATTAGAGGATAGGAATATAATTAGTGCTGGTCAATGCAGTTCTGAGGCAAAATCTATTTTGTCAAATAAACCTTGTTTAATTCTCTGATGATATAACAATATGGTTGATAAAGATAACTACATAGACGCAACAGACAAACTTAGATGAGACATCTGAGTTGGTATTGCATGACATTCTGATTCAAAAATTAGTACTCAGTATCAGTAGAGTACATGATAACTGGATTATGGTGGCTGAATAACAGTTCTCAAACAGTAGCTGCAACTGGAAAATCACCTTGAAAAGGCAGCATTTCCGGCAGAGATCCACAGGGACTGGCACTGGGCTTGATGATGTTTAATAGTTTGTTTGTTTTTTTTTTCAGTTATTGACCCCAAAATAAATATAATAAAGTCATTGCTGATGAGATTTGAGAGGGACAAGGATAGACATAATATGTAAGAAGTGCCTTGCAACTCGTGTTTTATAGATTTCTCATCATTCTACAGTACTACTCCAGACCCCCAGGTGACACCTGTACATATAATTGGAACATTTCTCTAATGCAAGAATGTGCTCCTTAGCTCCAACCAAAAAGCATTCCAGAAAGTCTTCAAACGATTCAAAGTTATAGATAACACAGCTCCACTGTCAGGAGATGCCATATAGTCCAAGACAGACACAGAGCAAAGCAAAATGTAGAAAATGTGACATATGAAAAAAAAAATTAAAAATGAGCAAGCTAGAGTTGTTTAGTCTAGAGGAAAAAAAAATGACTGGGTCAGAAGCATTTGTGCATAGAAAGGACTATTACATGGGAGAAGGATATGTTGCTAGGACAAAAAGACATTTAATTATAAGCAAGGAAGATTAACCTAAATCTTTAGGACAAACTTTTTGACAGTAAGAATAGTAAAATACTGGAAAAGATTCCATGGAGAAGTTGCAGAATCTCTGGTGGTTGAAATTTTAGACAAACATATGCCAAGAGTTGGTCCTGCCTTAGAAAAGGGAGTCTGACTCAACAGGCTACTGACCACTTTGCGTCCCTTTCAAATATATTTTTCCCACAATATTATAGCACATGCCACAAAAACATTAACACAATTTCCCACGTCTGGGCGAACAAATATCCTTCTCCTCCTTATGCTGTCAAAACCTAATATATTTATGGCATATCTTTTGAACAACACAGATAAGAATGTTAGCAAAGTCAAAGAAAACCAAGGTCTAGATAGAAACCTTTGAGTTCTGTTCAAGTATCTTCTTGTATTGACAAAAGTAAAGACTTAGGCACTTTTCTGAGACATTAGATAAGATCTCTAGATATTCCCAGTTTTGTTGTGCAGAGGAAATTTTACCTCTAAATCAGTGTATTACGGCTTTTTTAGTCACCTCATCTGTAAAGAGGACGTTATCCGTAACAAAGACAATCTTCACGTTTGCTACCTTCAGCTTCCATGTGGAGGGCAGACATGAGGTGCCAATACCAAATTGGTTTTACATTCTTATGAGGTGCCAAAACCAAACTGGTTTTACATTCTTATTCTTCTCAACAATACAAACTTTTTGGACATAAAGAGGACGTGATGAAGGAAGTTCTTCCTTTTGAAAACAAAGTATATTTTCTTTCCATGATGCCCCCTTACTTATCCAGCTATTGCTCTAACCTTCTGAATGTAACTCAGATCATAGCTTCTTGGCTGGTATATAGAGCTCCACAATAATGAACCTTGAAAAGAAATCTCACCTTGGAGGAAGTAAGAAATCTTATGGGCAATTCAACTGGGCATTTCATGTTCAAGAAATGGCACAGTCATAACCAAAATAAAATAACCTAGGTCTGTTTGCTTCCAAGCTATAATGTCCATATAACTTAAAGATTTTTTTAAGTATTGGACATGTAACCAAGCTTCCAAAGGTCAAATAATTGCAGGCTTTTGTTGTTTTTGTTTTTTTTTAATTTACTCTTACCTCTATTTTTGGACCAATAACTTTTTTTTTTTTTGACTTCCACTAACACAGAGTTTCTGCCAGGAATAAAAGTGATGGCTCATTGCATTCAAGTCTACTCTGTGCTTGCTAAAATTCTACGTGCTTTTATTCTCCAGGCTTACCTGTAGACCTGTCTGGCATCTTCTCACACATTAGATCTCACACCTGCGATGAAGGTTGAGTCAGTGAAAGCAAAAGGGTGAAAGAGAGACCACAAAGCAGTGCAGAGGACTACAGGGAAGTGTGAGATAAGAGCCCATTCTGCTAGTCTTACTCGTACAGGAAAAGACTCGACAGCTCTGTTTATATTCCACTTCTTTATCTCATCAGTTTGTGTTCCAGTTTAATCTATAAATGGTTTGGGAAAAGACTATACTGTGTATTGTCCAAAAACTCACACAATAAAGTCAATACTTCTTGACTCACATGAAATATACTTCAGCTGAGAACTCTTTACAACCAGACTGGTCCTCAGAAACACTTTCCTTTGTGCTCTCTGATTCCTCTTCACATCTGCAGTTGTTTTGTACTCAACAATTAGAGGTTGGCTTCTAAAATAATTTCTTTTCAACTTTTCTTTAAATAGCATAAATCACAATGCTACAGTTGCATATCTGGAAAACAAGATACAAACACACCCTTCCAAAGCCATTTGCTTAAATTTACCTGTTGTCACTATCACCAAAGCATTCCGACCACCCCGCAAATTTCCACACAGGGTTAAAGGATTTGGGCTGAGTGGGAGGGGGATTTCAAATCTTTCTTCCTAGAAGGAGAACCCTATGGAACTTCCTTAAAGAACAGATGACAAAAGGCTATCGTGACCTTACTTCATATGAAACCCAGACTGGATTCTAACTTAAGCAGGAGGTTAATGAGTTGAACAGTCTGACATGTTCATTTGATAGGCAGTGATGAAAGGCTAGCTGTCAGATATAATTTGTTTGAAGATAAGCTGATTTATTGCTTACAAGTAATACAGCTGGCACAGGGCATGTGTCTGCGTAATAGTATATTTCAAACACTATCACAGAAACATTCAACTCTGTTAGAGTTCATTCACTGTTTAGAAAAATAAATGCAATTTTTGAGATGTTATTTCAAGCTGTAATTTTTTCTGTATCTTCCCCTGTGGGAAGAAAAAAAAAAAGATTTTTTTTTTTCCCCAATAAAAAAAAATAAATATTTCTTTATTTTTAGTTTTTGTATCTAGCTGCTATACCACATCTACTTGTTACCACTTATATCTATACATTCCCACTTTAATCATACTCATCTTCAAGTCTTAAAAACTGAATTGCACTCTCTTTACAAAGACATTTGGGAAGGTTGTTTTCTTGGTGCTGCAGCAATCAATGATTCGAGTCTGCATGTTCCTTCACTTTCCACTTGTATCAGTATCTCCTGATGGTCTTATGCTTTACCACCATTTTGAATCAAAAAGAGAGCTCAGATCTACTAAATAACAAAGATCCCGAGAAATTAATTTAATAGCCAAAACTAGGCCTGCCACATGACTTGGAGTGTTACATTACTTTTTAATTAATGCTGAACAAGGAATTTTAAAGGGGAAAAAGATTAAACAAATTGCTCTTACAAGATAACCAACAGAAGGAGAATTAAAAGCAGCAGTGGTGTCAACAGCCCTGAAGGACTACAGCGTACAAAGAAGCTGAGTGACAGGATAGGAGGTGGAAGATTAATAGAGGATACCAAGTAGAATCAGGAGAATTAGAAAAGACAGATACAGTTACAGAGAAACAGGACAATGTATAAAAGTCAAATGAATTGCCCGTTTGCTCAGGGAAAATACAAAACAAGGTAGAGGTTAAACAGAGAAAGTTCCCAAGCTGTTTAAAAGAAGAGTGAGGAGGCTGGGGGGGCTTCTACTGGAGAAGGCAGGAACAGGGAAACGGAAGTGCCTTCTCCAAGGCCACGTCAGGCTCTGCGATGGAGAAGCCTCTATAAGGAGTACTGTCAAAGGCAGGAGTTTAGAGAGAGAGCAACACAAAGACTAAGATCATGTGAAGAGAAAAATTTGGTTTTAAAATCTGAAGTGGCCATTCCAGAAAGCAAAAGAAGAGAAAGAAGGTAAAATCAGATATCCTAGTTTCTCTTGTCTCTGCAACTACTGTTCTATTTTGTGCCTTTCTCCAAGTTCACAGGCAGGAAATATTTCCTCAGACTTGGACTTCCCATCTCCATGTCTACTTCACTTTCATTTTTTTTCCCTTGATGCCCACTGAAATTACTCATGCCAAACTCTCAAAGGATCTTTTCCTTGTCCTCATATGTCTTCCACACATCTCTTTATCCTCTTAACAATTTGTTGCATCAAGGAGCAATAGTGCAATGTTTGTAAACATCATTTAAACATGTTTTTAAAATAGGCTGTAGAAGAGATAAAAATGGATTGGTATTTCACCTCATTTATTTTTTTTTCTTTTTTCTTTTTTTCTTTGAAGTAGACAGAAAAGCTTAAAAGTACTTCAGTGTTTTATTAAAAAGAGGACTCACTGTGGTAGTACTTATTTTATAAAGGTTATTTAAATAACATCAGGTACCCAGATTTGGTATCAGGAAACAATGAAGTGGCATTTTGTGCCAGTCAAGGGTATATATACTAATGAAAACAAAGGCAGTAAGTCTTGTGAGGCCAGGCTGGAAAGAAACTGCACAAGCCCCCGCAAGAAACAAAGCAACTGCGGCCAACAGGAAGCTCACGTTTCACATTCACCCAGAGTTTTGTAGAGATGATTTCTCAGGGAACAGGGCTTGAATTGTTCTCATTTTGCTTGGAAAGAAAGGGATACAGACCTCATATGAAGAGGAGGCTCATGAGCCATTCACAACGGTAGCAGCATAAAAGACACATTTATTGTTTTTGAAACAGGAAAAACAGAAAAGGGAGTTGCATTAAGTGTCATAGGCACGACCAGCAGAGTGACAGGGAAGCCTCCCATCAGCCTGTCCCTACAATACCCAATTACCTCCACAGTTTGAAGCACTTGAGAGCTTCTCTCCCTGGTAACTAGCTGCCCTATCAAGAAAGGTTTCAGATACTCGATGGCCTTAAAATGTATTTCTTGCAGCACAGGGTTTCAAAGTCCTGTTTGGATTCCAGTCTTGAGGTAGGGTAACATAGTGCCATTTGATCTCACTACAATAATGCCCTCTGTTGGCCACCCCTTGCTGAAAAATCCGCCCTGCGCAGGCATCTTTGCCTCTCAGGATGAACTGTGTCTTTCTCGGAAAACCACCACCCTCCTTCCAGAGATGCTTGGGTCAGTTCTGTAATGAACTTTACAACAGCTATAGCTTTGAAAACTGCAGGCTGCATAAAGAAATATAGGTTTATCAACTCGCATTGCTCTCATTACAAGAGCTGATGCAAAAGTGGAAAAGAAATTAAAAGTCAGTACTGATTCTGAAACTCTGCCAAGTGTATTCTAAAGTATATTAATTGTCTCTGTGACAGAAAGTGCACATCCAGGACCATTCCTCCCTATCTGAAATAACAATTACCTCCTGAAAAGTCTTCATTCAGCTGTAAAATCAAACATAAAAAATCTTGTTGAAAAAAAACCATGAAGGGCAGTCCTTTAATGGAAGCAAATCTTTGTTCTGTTATCTACTAAACCTTGCTGTTTATCCTTACTCAAATGACTGTATTTTCCCATAGATGCTCATAGAGGGGAAACACTCAAGAATATAAACTCATCGGTATGTGTATGTTACTCCTGCTTTAAGCAATAGCATTTTCCCTGCGTCTTATGATGAGATTCCTACGTTAAGCATGTAAAATTCCGTATGATACTGTGTTGGGTTTGTCTCTGTTGGTCATTTCTGTCTCCCTTGTCTGTGATCCATATCCTCCTTGCTATAACCGCAATTATCTCAAATGTCTCAATCCTTAGGAACACCTGACATCCCAAAGCCAAGGCAAAAGTAGATATGTGCTTTTAGAAATGCAGGCATTCCTTAACAGGGAGAGAGGATCGACAGATTTTCCTGGTTTTTTTTACTCCTGTGGCAATTTTAAGTGTCTCAAATCTATCGTCCTTTCTGTCTGTAAAACAGACATGTGACATGGTGTAGGCGGCTACATTTTGAGTATGTGAGCAATGCAGCTTTGCCTCCTGAATCTTATTAATGGGAATTTTTTAAATTTTTTATTTTTTACATTCTTTTACCGAAGTCCTAATTTTAGTTGAAACTGCTGCCATTACCTGGATTAATCCAATGGATTATCAGGTCAATTTTTTGTTTTAACGTTTAAATCACTATTTATTATTTTGTTTTTTTATCATTCTTCTAACTTGTCGATTTATTCAAACGATGGTTTTCAAAATGTGGTGCATTACCAGTTTTAAAAAAAAAAAAAGTGCATTCCTTGCATTTATCTCCAAATTTGTAAAGTTCTGTAATTATGAATAAAATTCAGATGGAATTAGTAAGAATAATTTTAAAAAAAACAAAACCAAAAAAACCCACGACTATTCTACTGCTAGTGAGATTAGTCTTTGAGTCACCACAAGCAATGTGACATCCTGCAAGATGTCACAGTGTACATGGTATGCCAAATTCAGATTGACCCTTCTGAAGCACACAGATGGAGCAAGTAGCTACTACACTTTGCACAGCCAATATACAGTATAATATCTCTTTGCCTCTTGGAATGTAGATTACTCTTTTTTAAATACATATTGATATATTTGACACCTGCATCCCAGCTGACAGACCTGAAGAGATATGCAATGGTATATTTATGTGTGGTATACACTCATTTTTACTACAGGAGAACTCAGAGAAGCAACACTAAATCCTAATCCTACATTTCTGCATGGTTACCAAAAGTCCCTCTGCTGAAATGCACTGCATGACCCTAAGAGAATTTACATGAAAAGTAGATTTACCTTGAACTTTGAGAAATTCTGAAATTAAATGTACATTTCTCATCATCCCACTGACATCTACACGTTACTAAAATCTTTGTGCCAGAATTACACAGAAAAAAAAATCCTTTTGCATTAGAGCATCGTCCTTGTATTTCAAAAGCATTTAACTGCTGTCACTTGGAATGCAAGACAATTGGTGTATCAGCATGATCCAGGATAATATAATGCATTAGCTGAAATGAAGCCAAGTTCCAACATCGTATCACTACACTGCTGCTGTACGCCAAGTAATTGTTTATCTGCAACATCGCACACAGAACCTATTTGTGAAGCATTTAAATTAGGTTGGCACACATTTCAAGACCTTTCCACGATAATGTAAACGAGCAATTATTTTGGTTGCATTGCTGCTTCTTAGATGGTAGGCCATAATTAAGTACCTTATGAAGAAAAAGTGGAGGTCACAAATACTTCTACCTGGAGACAGAAATTGGTGATCAGTAGGAAGTTGGGAAGGGAAGTAAGATTAGCCAGATGAAGAACAGTGTTTATGTAACTGAATCGCATAATACTGCAGCATTCATTTTAGTTCCAGGGGAAAGAAAGACATAGGAAGCAGGACATCTTCATTGAGCAACACAAGGCAGAACTGAGCTAGACAGAGCCAGTAATATCAGAAGAAGTACACAGCAGTAGAACACAGCAGTCAAAAGACGGGCTCACAAAATTTCTGAAAACTTAATCATTAACATTTAGATTTATATACTCCACATATTTGATCGTAACATACTGGAGCTTCAGGCAAGAGAAAAGCTCATGAACACAGGCACTGATAACAGCACTAGTGACCTGAGTGAAGAGACTGACCCAAGACTATATGTGTCAGCTGTCACAGTGACATCCCAGTGCCTGTTTTACTCTGGATTTTTACGTACTAGGAAAAGTTCAAAAGAAATTTTTAACTCTAGAGCTTATGACATTCAATAGCAGTTATAAGCTAACTGCTTGTAATTGTGAATTTCTTTTGTTTGAGATAGAACAAAGGTAAAAACTTCCTGAAGTTTAGGTTTGTAGGACTTCTTAGGATGGGAAAGAGCAGCTTTAATGGACAATCTTAACAAAATCTTGTAAAACTGGCACTTTTAACATTGACCACAACATTTGCACAACCTTAGATATACATCTACAGATGTCAAATTTTAGCAGAAATGGTGCAATAAACTCTACAGTTCAAAATATGAGGAAAGCCCTTATGATACCCAAAACATTTCAAAGCCACATGCCAGAACAGAACCTATTCAACTAACGAAAGAAAAGCAGAGGTTTCAATCAGGAATTACACTTCACAATAGATATCCAACTTCAGTTTTAGCTCACAACTCCAGTTACAGAAGATTTCTATGGGCAACACTGCAGCCTGACCCAGCCTGAGCGGGGCACAGAGATGGAGATCCCTCCTATGCTAAACAAAGGGCCAGTTTTGTTGCACAGGGGAGAAGGCAGGTCATGGGCAGAAGCCCTAATATGTTCTGTCCCACCCTGGATAGCTCTGAAACAAGCACTCAGGGTTGTACACTTCACTAAAGAGCTAAGCTGAGCATTATAATCTACCTCCAATATGCTTTATAGAAATGGAATCTTGTCAGAGAACAACATCCTCAAATATTACTCAGGAACGCTTTACATCTATTTCACATGTCAGTTCAGGGCAGTAAGTCCATATAGAAGAAAAGTAAAAAAAAAAAAAAA
>VWZK01017461.1:8894-88825 GCA_013396935.1 Baryphthengus martii | reverse complement strand
TAACCCAAACCTAGAACTGCACTGAACCAGAAAGCCATTAAATTGTTTAAATTCTGATAGAAATATATAGGGTAGACTTTAGTCTGTAATGCTTACTTGTTATATACATAATATGTAACTTAAGAAACAGAAAGACAGATGAACTCATTGGTTAAGGAAGCACGTGCTGAGAAGTTTCCTATATTTTGCCCAATCCAGTCCTTTATCTACAGCACTGCTTTCTGAAGGCAGACATTTTTTACAGGAAATTTCTGGATCTTCTAAAGTATGAGGAAAATTGAAAAAAAAACAAGACGTGGACTCACATTGCTACTTTTCACTAAAGCCAGGAAGCTATTCTCACCTTGCCATGGACGAACTTTTCATCAATGTTCCACAGAACACAAACAAACACTGCTTGAAGCAGTAAACTGAAATCATTAAGAGCTTAGTAAATGTACTTCACGTATTTCTAGAATGATCATCAAGATGTGTCACAGAGCAGATGAAACCACCTAAAGGTTTCACCTATCTTAAAACCAAGCAAAGTATGTGCACAGACTAGGAACATTAATAACAAGGTCTGACTCATAAAGAAGACAGCCAACACTGACCAGCTACACTGTGATACATAACTTTTGGACAATCTTAGAAAATGAATGAAAATATTTTTTTTATATGGCCAACAGCACTGAGAAGGTATGGTTTATCCCTTCCTGGAAACTTACTCTACATTCCAAAACCTGAAAAACCACTAGAATCTACAAAAAGATGTGCAAGATGACATTTTTGTTGAAGAAAACTATAAAATAGGGAAAACATAAAGAAAATAAAGGCAGATGGGAGTCAAGAATACTTAATCTCTTTTTTTTTTTTTCTGAGTTTTCCCTTTCATTGCCTGTTATAATTCTTTATTATAGCTTCAAGGGTGATGGTAGTGAAAATAATCTATTTTCTCAGCATAGTTGTTGGTATAGAACCTCCTCCTAATGACCCAGTTTACAGAATCTAAAAATCTTTAAAATCCTGAAACCACTCATAACTCCAGGCTTAGCTTTAATTTAACCTTGGCCCGGTCTGAACTTTTGCCTTCTGGAATCTAAACTAAACTATTTTAGCCTTCATTAGCCCTACATCCATTCCTTAAGAACTTGCCACCTCAGAGACAAATCCTCTGCACACAGAAATACCACAGAGGTGAAGGTCTTGGGCTTGGATTACTCAAAGTGAAATCCATATTAAAGGCCTTCTTCCAGTTTCCTTATTCTTCTGTTACCTGCCCACTTCCACCCAAAACTTGTCATCATCTCTGTGCAGAATCCTTCCTGTTCTGTCTCTCCCCTCAGGTTTCTTTTTCTTTGATCTTTCATCATCTGTGTCTTGTCCTTTGAATGTTACTCAAATGAGCCTCTCAGCCACCAGTTTCCAGTAATTTGGGGAAATTTTAAAGCAAGATTCCTTTTAGAATTAACCTTCCTGAGTTCCATATCCTATTTACATTTCTCTCTAATTAATGCTGTGTAAGTAATGCTATCATTTTGTAAGAATCCCTGCACTATCACGATTAAAGTCGAAGCTTACGTTTAAATAAAATGTTGGTGTATACAGCTTGTTTCTTTCAAATGCTACAAAATTCACCCTATGTAACTTTGTAAAGCATTTTATCTATTTTTATACACTCTTTCAAAAGTACTAATTATCAATACAACCATCCCTCCTCCACAGATTTGCCTCCTACAGGAAGCCCCAATAACTGAAACTTTCATTTTACTTGGAACTTCCACTAATAACTACCCTCTAAATAGCACCTTTCAAAATCAATTCAAAATGCTTAGCTCCTAGGAAGAAGTCTTAAAAAAATGTTACAAAGTATACTAGTCAGTTCCTTTAACAGTACTTGAAAAATACTGTTATTTCTGGTTGTCTCAAATTATGTTTTTTCTAGGGCAGTCAGCGCTGACCACTAATACAAACAGATATCATGTGACAAAACAAAAAAATAAATTTTATCAGACCCCACATCTTTTGTACATTTCAGCAACTAACAGTCTACCAGGATTTTTCTACTGCTGCTGCTCACAGTCAAAATAAGAAACTACAGATGAAATGGAAGACATAAAAACTCTAAAACACAGCACTGGATGCAAAAGGACAACTACCCATGATGATGAACTACCCATACCTATCACTTTTACATCCACAACTGAAGCAGCTCTGAAGTCTAAGACGACAACCTTTTATGTTAGAAATAATACCTAGAAAAACTTAATCCACTGAGTCCCAAAACAATGATAAAAATGTAAAATTCTGGGGCTTTTTTGTGTGCACTTAATTCTTTTTCTTTTTTTTTTTTTTTGTTTAAACAGAGAATGAAATGCAGTGGCTTTATATAGGAAAGATAATGGAATAATGACTATTGCACAACTCAGGTAACATCACTAATCCCAAATCCTCACCCTTGGTGTTGAGCTATGTCAGGTGGCTATCTATTAAACTAGTCCAACAAGTGTAAGGTCTGTAAGACTCTCCAAAACTGTGGCCCTCCTTAGCGTCTCTCTAAGGATCATATACACAAATTACTGGCGCTTTTTACCAAAGCAAGACTGAACACTAGCTTGAAAAGTAGACCCTGCCAGTACAGAAAGCTGCATCAGGGCTAATCTGCAGCGGTGTCCACTGTAGCTGACAAGAATACTAAGAAGCACAAAGAATTACCATAAAGCTGCAGTTCTGTTCAAAGGAGCTTCTAATTATGATTATTCTGTAGCCGTATTACCTGCATTTTGATGTAGTTCAAAGCACTGCCACTTGTGGGCTTGAAGAATAGCCACATGGCCAATTTGGCTGCCATTCTCAGTCCTGTACATTGCCAGAAGTCCTCTCTAAGGAATTTTTTTTTGCTTTTAGTCTAAAACAAGAACACTAGTCCCTTCAGATTCTACACATGCCTTCAAAGAAAAGTGGCAATCAGTTTTGGTTTTGAGAGAAAACTGTCTTGTACTCTTCAACAAGCTAAACGATGAAGATCTCTAGAAGCACCCCAAAGCCACAGTTTGGTTTTCAAAAAGATAGTGCTGAACACTATCTTTGTGACACAACACTGAATCACAGCAACACATTAATAAATCAATGGTAGCAGCTACTTGGCATACAAGTCTGGAATAATGCTCTCTTGTATAGCACTTTGCACCATCCTTCCATATGACTTCCTCTAAAAAAATTGCCCAATAATCTTGTCTTCTTTCTAAGACTCCAAAAACCTAAACCTTGCAATTTGACACATTGTTTCATGGATTTAAGAGTAGCATCACCCCAAAGAAATTACCACCATTATGTGTATATGAAAAATAATTTCGGCGAAGGTTTAACTCACCAAAGAGCACGGTGGGAAGGAAAAAAATTCCAGCAAAACAAAACAAATGGGGTACAGGAATAGCCCAGCCTCTGATACATGCAGGTGGAAGAGGGGAATCTTATTATTACACAGCAAAATCAACATGCAAATAAACATATTTTAATAGAGAAAAAAAGTAGAATAATGTGCCAGAAATCCTTAGTTTGTCATCAAAAGGTAAATGCAAAACTGAAGTGTTAAGGTGTAGCTTGAAAAATAAATAATCAAGTCTTCATAGACACACAGGAAACAAGTCACCATATGGTCCCCTTACTACACAGGCTAGGAAGCTTTAAAGAATGTCAAAATTCCTCAATAGCAGCCTGCAACTGTAGTAAAGTCACTTGATCTGTATTTAATGACAAACTACTCTTGGAGATTGTCCCTAAATACTAACAATTTTCACCTCCAATTGCATAGTTTTGCTCCTTCTGTGGTCTGGAGAAGAGCACAGGGAGCAGCTGTTTGGTGATATTAGGGTTTTCCAGTGGATGTAGTAAACATACGCAAGCAGAAACATCTACAGAGGAACAAGAAAACGAAGAATTTCTACCTTCAGAGAGGGCTTCAGCAAAGAGAAGCAAAGTTTTATCTCTTAAGCTAGGAAAAATAGTATGATCTGAAGCGGTTTTCTGGCAAAAGTTTTTCAGGTAGCTGTTGTAAAATGGATTTTGTTATACTGGACAACATGACTAGACAGGTTTAGCTACAACAGTTACACGTCAAAGTAGAATGGTAGCATGGTTTGGATTCATGTTATAAAATCCTAGTTGTTCAATTGCATTCGTACCAGAATGGTTAAAACTCAAGTCTAGAATTGCTTTAAACTTCCAGAACAGCTCCCCTTAACCTCAGAGAAAACTGCTGCTGACTGCTGCCTTGCAAACATAATTAAACCCAAGTATTTTTGGTTCTTGCTTTGATGGCAAAGAGATTCTACACTTGGAATGTAAGTCATCAACACTAACCTGGTCACATTAGTTTTGTAAGCCAACAACTTTGCAACAGAATGGTTTATTTTTTTATGAATGATAATGAGAATATCTTTAAGTACCCAAAATCCAATTCTGTCATGCATGCAAAAATTAATTCCTACTGTAAACAAGTGGATTTTAACTCAGTGTTTTGTGGTCTTGTGTAAAACAGGCTGAAAAAACATTGGGATTTTTCTCATTGGGAAATAAGGATTTGGTTTAATTAAAACATTTTGTGAGAACATAGGCATTTCATCAATATTTTAAACAAAAACATTACCAATGTTTCTGAAGTGCTCCATCCTCAAATGAGATTGATATTTTGTCCCAATTAAGCACAAAATTCTGACATCTTAGAATCTCCCACAGAATGAAAACTCCCTGTGATCAGTTACAGGCTTGAAGCTTGGAAGTAACGTGGCATGACCCATTTCAAAGAGTATTTACTTGTATGTACAACAGAAAAATTCTCATCAACTGGAAAAGTCTTGGAGAAAATTACCACAAAAATAATAATATTAACATTAACTCTCCCCTTCTTAAACAGTATTTTTATTATCCTTGAAATTAAAATTGTCCACATTCCATTTGCAGCAAAACTAAGACTTCTTTCAAGAAAATCCACATAAGCATCTATTTTTAAAAGTATTGACTCTTCAGTTTTATACATATGTAAACAGGATTATTCCAGTGACACTGTGGAACCACCGTTAATCACCAGCTTACAGAAGCTGAGGGGATGAACAGGGCAAGAGGTGAACTTACACAGCCATGCAACCTTCACAGCAAAGCAAAACATGATAGTGAAATACTCCTAAAGTTCATAACTTCCTGAACATTTCAAACAATCTCAACATATAGTTTTAGGACATTTTTTTCCTACCTTCCTTTACAAATTTTAACTTGAATCTATCACAGTAGTCAGTACCTGTAGCATTAGGAGAGAGGTGAGGCATGAAGTTCCTTTATCTCTCTTTGAGACTCCACTTGCTCTTAATATTCCGAGCGCTATCTCTTCAATTGTGCAGACTTTTGGGATGTCTTATGGGACTTAATCATAACCAATGTACAATTCTTCCAAGGTTAGAAATTAGGTTTTAATTTACTCTTCACCCAGCATGATATGCATATATTCTGAGGAAAGACACTAAACTGTCCTTCTTGAAAGTAAACATCCCACAATAATCGAAGCCTTTTTTTTTCCTCAATGAGCTCTCCAACAGAAGAAATAATTCCATAAGTATCAGCTCTCATAAGTGTAAACTGATGCAGCTAATTCAACTGATTATAGGCTTTGTAATACTCCTGAACCTTGTGAACTACACTTTTCATTCCATTAGAAAACACTTGTGTAACAAACTGTTACGGAAAGATTTAAAACACATATTCCCATATACATTCATGAAGATCTTAGAAGCAAAGACCATTCCTGATGTACAGGAATTCTTGTAGAACTTGAACTGCTCAGAAGAATCACAGAACATTAGGGGTTGGAAGGGACCTTGAAATATCATCTAGTCCAAACCACCTACCAGAGCAGGAACCTAGAGTAGGTCACACAAGAACATGTCCAGGTGGATTTTGAATGTCTCCAAAGGAGACTCCACAACCTCTCTGGGCAGTCAGTTCCAGGCTCCATCACCCTCACTGTGAAAAAGGTTTTCCTTATGTTTACCTGGAACCTCCTATGCTCCAGTTTGTACCCATTGCCCCTTGTCCTGTCATTGAACATCACTGAGAAGAGCCTGGGTCCGTTCTCCTGACACTTGCCCTTTACATATTTATTAACATTAATGAGGTCACCCCTCAGTCTCCTCTTCTCCGAGCTAAAGAGATCCAGCTCCCTCAGCCTTTCCTTATAAAGGAAAGAACATGCTGCTTCTAATGGACGGAAGCAAAGCAAGTACCCCACTTCGTTTATCCATACCTCTAGCTCACTGGGAAATGTTTTCTTTGAGGAACATATATATTTGAGAAAACGAATTGCTAAATATATTTCGTACCATGCAACATACATACCCAAACAATCCCTGATCGTCTGTACTCCTGACTATCGGTCACTATGCTCAGCAACAGAACAGTCACCAGTTTTTCATTCCTTTTGGTTTTTAACAGAGGAGAGGATGAGAACAGCAGAGCTTTGTCAGTAATATTGTGGAGCAATAGCCAGCACTGGGAAGCAGCAAATACCTTTGGTGGAGACAGAGTTGGAGGCTTTCCCTCCTCTTCTATGCTCAGTATGCTGCTGTCCAGTAAATAAAAAGCAGTACTGACTGGTGGCTATATATTAAAAGACAGCTAATGTTTAAGACTATGAGAACTAACATTACAAGAACCACAGAATAATTTTCTGACAAGCAGGTTTACAACAAGTAGCACCACAGGGTTAAGAAGTGAGTCAGTAGCCTAGTGCAGAATGGAAACATAGAAGACAACACATAGAAAAGATGGTAAAGTGTGTTTCTTTAAGACTCTTTTTCACTGCCAAAGTAAAAGTAAAGGCAAAAATGAAAAAAAAAAATTTGCAAGTGAGCTATTAAATAGATAAGTGATATAAACCAAGACATAGTCTGAAATATTTTATCATAAAGGATGAAATAATGCAGCTAGCATTATTATCAAAGGAGGATGCTAAACAACAACTGCTCCGACTTAAATATAAGATGGGGACATCTTATATTTAAGACCTGTAAAAAAGGTTGAATGAGGTGCTCTGAAGCAGTAAAAGTCAAGAAAGTCTGGGAAAAGGGTCCAGTCCAGCAAGTAAGGGAATTGGACAGAGTTATCTGGATAATCAAAGTCTTGTCAATCAGACACAGGGTTCTGGGAAAGAAAGATGGTAGCTGTTCAAGCAATAAGATGTAGGGTTCAAGTAATTAAAAGAAGGAAATATAATGAATAACAACTGGGATAGAGTTACAGAAAACAGGTCTTGTTAAACTAAACTGATACTTTTTGAATGCAGAAATAGTTGTTTTAAATGAGATGTGTTACTTCTGGTGGATGAACGTGTTAAACGTTATTGCCTGCTCAAACATTAAGACCAAAAAGAGCAAATAGAGCATTTGGCTGTACAAAACAATGTCAAGTAGTGGTACAGAGGTGGCGCTACTTCTGTGTTTTGGGACAACACAGACGTTTTTAGAACATTTTCTGTTCCATGGAAAGTGGCGGTAAATTGGAGAGTTCAGAAAACAGCCAGTGGAACAACTGAGTGATCGGAACATACCACTTCAATATTCAAAGGGACCTATCCTTTCATCTTGTCAAAGAGAAGGTAAAAAGAACTGCAGACTACGCAGCTATACAGGAAACAGAAAAGTACTCAAAAATTTCTGTATAGCTGAAAAACACCCAATCATGACAAATTACTGGAAGCTGGAGATGGATAAATTCAGATCAAAATATGCACCATATTTCTCAACAAAGGAAAATATTAAGCCACTTATAGTAATTACCAAGGATTTTTCAATCACCGGGAACTTTTTAAATATCAGTATTTATGCTACAGTGAATGCTATTCAAATATAGCTACAACCCTGGGAGCCTAAATGAGAACAGTAAACCCCTTTGTTCTGCTTTACGTGGCAGATTGGGGTAGGTGACCACAACAGATCATTCTGATCTTTTAATCTCTGTACCCATGGATAAATTCCCCTCATTTTTTTTCTTTAATAGTTAACCGCTGTGCTCTGTTACAGACAAAGTCATCCTATTGGTTCACGAGGCACTGAAAATAGTACTTATTTTGTACTTCATTGCGGTTTTAAAGCGAAGCCATTACAGTAACGTCTCATCAGCTCAATCAGTTTCAGAATGTTTCTTTGCCTTATTCTACTCCTTAAAGAAAGCAGCTGCAGTTAGTTCAGGAAGCAATCTACTTGACTGAGAAATATAGGTCTAGCAAAAGCACCATCAGCAAGTATTGTACTTTCCACGGTGCTGTGTACTGTGTTCACAATGTGCTGCTCTACAAGAATCCAGTCTTCTCTTTTCAACAGGAAGACAAAGCTAAGACAGTGACAAAACCTCACCACAACAACGCCTTAACAACAGTGGTTATGATCTTTTCATTATTCACTTTCTAGTCCTCCCAGTAAAGAGATCCAATCAAAAGTGTATTTTTTTCCCCATCAATAAATACGATGCCTCACTGAGATATTGGTCCAAATGCCTCCCCTCTGCTAAGTCTCTCTCTGTATTAATGTGGTATACTGCTGGCTCACAGGAAATCCTGAATTCTCTGCAGATGTTGAAAAGAAGGATGAAAGTCCTTTACAGTTTGTCACTAAATGAAGAATTTGTTGGGAAATGTCTTCCCATAGCTTTAAGCACATCTGTATGCTGACACGAGTAGTTGCCTTGGAAACTAAACTGCTCAAGATGTAATAAGGACAGAAGACATGTTAGCCAACAGTTTCAGAATTGTTCCCATTATTAAGCAACTATGCCACTTGTCAATCTCCTCAGTATTACAGGAACTGCTGCTAAGTAGTTCTATTAATAGATGGTTTGCTCATGCAAAATAAGAAAGTTCCTCCCAGAAAGGTAGCTTCTTCCTTTTGTGCATTTATAGGGTTTTGGGGTGGTTTTTTGGGGGTAGAAGGGGGTTAGATTTGGGAGAGAATTCCCACAGCCCTGGTTACAGCTAGTCATTCCGCATTCTGATATCTGGAAGGGAATAAAACCATACAATGATTTTTTAAGTTCCCCATTCATGCAAGATGGAGCCGCAGCCTTCACTTGAACATTTCAGTGTTGTCAACTGTCATTCAAGATGCACACAGACAAGTGAACCAGATGACGGCTGCTGAGAGGAACAGCTTTCAGATTTGTGCATGCAGAACAAAACAAAAAAAAAAAAAAAAAAAAGATTACTTGGCAGGTTCACAGTCTTATTCAACTATAGAAAATATAAAATTTTTACCAATAAAATATTAATTATGATGTCCAACTGTTCAAAATGTACCATGCTGGAAACAAAGTCTTATTCATAATACCATTGTGGTTTATTTCAACAAGGAGACAATGTGATACATTGAGGCACTGATATACACGACCAACTTATGAAGAACCATTCATCCAATTGATGTAAAATCCTTGCAATAATATATGTTTTTAATTATCTGTAATACACCAAACATGACCTAAGTTTTGAATAAGGGATGTAGAATTCCACATTAGCATGTACAAGAAAAATTTTCAAAAGTATTCGAGGTTGTCTTTGCTAGAAGACATCTTGTTTTCATGAAAGAAAAAAAAAAAGAAAGACAACATGGCCATGTTAAGAAATATTTCTCTGTTTCAGGAGATTTTGCATTAAATTCAGGTGTAGAATCACTTATGACCCTCTTTCAAATATATTCTATAACCCCACGGGCAGGACAAGGGGTAAGATGGAGAACTAAATTTGACCTTAGGAGAAATTAACTCATATACCATGATATCATCAGTAGCAGTGTGGATGTCATGAGGGTTCACAGAAACACACATCCACATTCATTTAGTGCTGCTTGCGATTCTGTGTGGAGCTCTACAGTTTAGATGTCATACTTCTAAGAAGAGTTGTCTTACCAATATGTTTGACAAAGACAATTTCTTCTGCTTTTGCATCTTGAGGAAAGCCCTGATGAGCCTAACTGTAAGACTTGCTTAGCTGTCACCAGTGACTGATTAAACAGTTCAAAATGGCAGCTTCCTTCCAAATCAACATCGCTCATTCACCTCCAAAGCACTCAAAAAGCAGAGGAAAAAAGGTTAAGCACATAATGCTTGGAGCTTGCTTCCAGCTCATCCCCTTTCTTAGGGCTTAGATGACCCAGGATGTCCCAGACATCCAGCAGAGCCCCTTGCCTTAATCCGCAATACTGTTCTTTGGAAGTAGCTCTTCATTCCTCCCCCTTTACTACACGCTCTCTCTTAGGAATACTCTCTTGAAATTCTTCTTATAATTTAACTCACTATTTTATTTCCTATCATGTTCCAGACAGTCCTCTTATCTCCACATAATCAGTCAAAATAATACACATAATTGTCACAATTAATAACCAATTCTTCAGCACATTTTTCCCTCTTTTTTTTTTTTTCTTTGAATACTTTCAGATCACTGAAGTGGCTCTGTGGCAAGAGCCTGATCTGTGATGAAGATGTAGAATGATGAGTCAAATATGTGTCTATGAGACGACTGGATCATGGTAATTGATTCTGTATGAGCTTCCTTTAATCTTTCTTGGCCTCCAGCATGGCTGCAAGCTGTACTTCAAGGGATGCAGCAGCATCGAGGCAAATTTACCTCCAGACCTTTCAACCGAATGCTCGCCACGCAATTATTCATACTGAGCTGACAAGCTTCAAACAGCAATTTCTTAGTACCCTTGTATTAGCCACCAGACGGTCTTTTGCCACAAGCAAGAGACTTGTTTAGGGAATCCTTAATATGCCATCTTGCCTGCGTGCACAGTGTGGATGAGATCTTTTCAGAATGCTGCTGGTGATGGGGATGTTGCTATAAGACGCTGTCTTAGTAGGTAACTGCATTGCTTAAAGCAGGTGATACAGATTAATATTCAAGCAGTTTGGTACGGCAGCTATACAGTCTCCAAGACTTGCATTCTACAACAGAAAGGAGATGGTACAGTCAAGTAACAATCTGCAGGCTTAGTGGACTCTGAAAATCCTTGTTCGTGTCAAATACTATTTTGTAGACAATTAATGCATGATCTTGGTTGCGTGACAATCATGGATTTTCTCTCTTTAGTATTAGGAAGATGGAGAGAGTACTGGCACGACAGGTAAACTGCTCAGGGTCTTTCAGTCTTTGTGCCAGTTTTGCAGCTTGTCGTGATGTAGGGTTGAAAACTCATCTCTTTCCTTCAAAAAACAATAGTGAGACTAAGATTTTTGAATGAAAATAAAGAACATGACTAAAAAAGCAACTTAAGAACACGCATTGCGTTTGCACCTCTGCCTAGGGATATGCCTTGTTCTCACCCTCCTCAGCTTTCCTACTCCCCTTAATCAAAACAAAAAGCCTACCATGAAATAAAGAGGTGAAAATTAAACTCCAATGTTGATGCTAGTTTAAGCATCCAGTTCCTACAGACCTTAAATAACAACACAACCATATATTTTAAGGTGTGCTTACTATTTTCACTACTTCTAAGACCTTACAGGTGAGGGTCGGGCAGGGTATTTTAGGGCTTGGGGGGCTGGAGGGGAGGGAGGGTTGTTTTTACAGAATGAAAGAAGTTAAGAGACTACCCTGTGACTTTAAAAACAAATTTATCATGCAAGTCAATAAAGGCTTCAGCCTGTTATTTTAAGATAGAGCATAGTTAACAGAGGACAGCAAACCTGAAAGGGTAATTCATTGCATCAGTCGTATCAGCTAATTTCAAGAGGAACTGAATCGCTCTGTGGAAATACCTACTTATCTCTAAACAATTAGCTTAGACTAGACACTGGACTTTAGACAGCTAGCGCTAGGTGAGATGAATCACCCCTCCTTTTATCTTCTTCTACCTCTGTACCTCCCTTTGCCTGCAGGAATGTAAGAGAAACAGTCCCTGTTACGTAATTCGTGTAGGGCTTACACTGTTGCAAGTTACTCAGCATCTCAAGTTTCTCAAGTATTAGTCCCTGAGAGCCTCCAGCCTATAGGAGAACAGTAGGATACAGATATAGCTGGGGTTTTATATAAAACAATAATTTCAAAAAAGAAAAGTCCAGTAACTAAGTTTCTCATATGTTTGCAGAATATTAGTCTACAGGTGTTCTCCCCTACTTTCAAAGCACAAAGGGAAAAAAAAAAACCAACAACATCAGAGACTTCAAATGGAAGTATTTCTTCAAAGATTGTCAATCAGTGAAGCTAGGGTACCCACAAGGCCTTTTCAAAGAAGGCAGGGCAGGTAGCTGAGGCAAGCAAAACTTCAACTTATGTTGCTGTTTTCCTTAGGAAAACATTTATTCTCAGCAAACATATAGAAAATTTATTTAGCTACACTCCTAGTTATCTAATAAATTCCTTGTGATTTTTTATTATTCAACTAATGCACCCATAAACATAGATTAAAATTCAGACATCAATTATGAAAGAATTCTATTGCTCTAACTTCTCTGCCTACTAGATTTTGATTGAAATATCTTAAAATGTCTTATCAGTCGCTTTATAGCCACATCTGCCTTTAGTACATTAAAACATTTCACAGAAACTGACAGCTCCTCAGTTTAGGAGAAAATAGTGTCATTGAGCAAGTTCCTACAGGCGCGACTTCTTGCTTTTATCCACACTGAAACCTTTTCTTACCCCTTCGCTAAGTGTCGCAGTGAATTTGCATTCCCGTCTAATCACGCGCCCAATAAAGCACGGTGCTGACACTGTCATCCGATTTCTCAGTGAAAAGCCAACGAAGTTTTAAAGTAATAAAGGCCCTTCATGGCCTGTTACACAAACTGACTAATCGACCTGGGCTTTGGAAAAATGAAATGCTTTCAATGACACAGAAAGGAAGGTTACAAGATTGGGGATGCATTTTAAAATATAGTCACTCAGTAAGAAATCAGGACAGGAAAATAGCTTGTCAGACTAGTTAATCTCAGAAGTAGAAATACCAACGAGTCCAATCCGCTCATCAGCCTCACATACATCTGCACAGGCAACAGCAAGAGGGTTTGTTTAGGCACTGCAGATCATGCAATCAACGTTTAAGCAGACAGCATACAATATACTGATTGCAAGAACGAGGGTGCAAGTTGCCACACAGTTGCCAGCCGCTCCTTCCCCTGAAGTAACAAGCCTGTGGTGCAGTATTCCAGCTTTGCACCACTCCTGACAGCAGGTAAAACTTTATAAGCTCGTTCTAGAGATGCGCTGTATTCCAAAGTACCAGCCTCAGAAATTACAATAACAGTACTTTAGTTTTATTTAAACATTTACTCTAACCCTCAAAGTTATGGACAGGCCAAAAGCAGAAACATGCTGAAGAAGAGCTGGGACAGTATAAATGATACCAAAATTTTTTCCTTGAAGCCACCCTATGAGCAAGAGCAGTCTGGGCAGTCAGTGTGCTTATACCCTGGAACTCACATTGCTCATCCTTGCTCAAAGCTCAGTGAGCTGACAGCTGTTTGGCACTCAGCAGTGAGCTCCATCCCATTCCTGATGAGCTTTCCAAATGACCTGTTATTGCAAGAACTGCTACATTTCCACAGCATAGTCCTGGATGAAAGTCGATAAACTGTGTGTTGCTCATAGTATGACTGTAGAATAACATAGCAGTATGTTTCCAGGAAATATCTTCAGGATTCATGCAAATGCCCAACAATGAGCAGTGCTGTGGTCCTTTTATGCCATTTCAGGTCCTGGTGCTGCTAATCCCTTAGTGATGTGAGAAGCTCCAGACCAAACACATGATTTAAGTTCTTGCAAGTGAAAACCTCCCACTAACTGAGGCACCACCTTCACCAGCTCTGACCCTACAGCAGAAAATCAGTTGAGAAGCAGGGATAGTTCTTCCCTTCTTTAGAGATAAGAGGAACTTTTTTGGTTACAGAAGGTAGAAAAGGGAAATACTTAGGGACTTCAGGAGTATGAGTGGATGTGTCCTCTCTTTCTCTTTTTTCTACAGGACTGACGAGAAGATAGGAAGGGAAAAGAATGGAGCTTGCTGCAGCTACTCCTCAGCTTTGGAGAGCTCCAAAGTGCAGCAGAAACATTGAGCAGCACTGAACTGAGGCTAAGTAGCAACTTTTTTCCTGGGAAAGAAAAAGATTATGTAGGTACACAGGTATTGGATCAGAGCTGGGTAAATGGTACTGGATGAATTTGTGGGATACAATCAGTGCTTGGAAACAGGTTTCCAGCTCCCACTTTTAGCAAATTGCAGGAGTTTCCACAAGAGGAACTAAAATACCACAGACTGCAGGAGTAGGAGTATTAAGACCTTTGTAAGGGCCACAAATCTAAATGGTGGCTAATTACCTTCAACATTTTTTCCCCCCTTTTCTTTTAATACCATGGTTATTTGACATCATTAACACAGAATTCAAAACTGAAAATACATTATTTCAATGCTGCACAGTTACAAAAGTATGCATCAAATAAAGGTCAGGCACTATTCTGAGGAATCATGAAAATCTAACACCTTCTTGGTATTCATTTGTCATGATGCCACATCTACCTTAAATGGAAAAGTAAAGCAATATATTAGGTATGTTTCATCTTTGAGATGCTCATAACAAGTATAATACTTCCAGTATAAACCTTTGCTGAACACTTGCATGGAGGAGATCAAGATCTGTAATATAATAGTGTAATTATAATGTAGAAAAAAAAAAATTTTTGTCTTTTATGAACAGAAATACATTCCCTGCAGTGTATACTGCCTAGTAGCAACAATACGTTTTTTCTAGATATTGAACGGACAGGTAGGAACCTTATGAACATGTATGTTGCAAGATACACAAGCACTTCATAGACAACTCACAGAAATACCATTCCTACAGTATTCCCAAGACTTGTGTTGGGCTTCCAGTACCTCAGAACCAGCCAAGTTTGACTACTACCTTTAGGGACAAAGGAAACAAAAAATTATTGATGTGGAGAGTGGAGTGAAAACTGCATGCAAGAAAAAAGCTCCTGGTAGGTAGCCAAAAATTGTGAATACAGAAGTAACGTCAGGTGTACTCAAGAAAAGCAAAAGACTAATGAGGCATTTATCATTCAGAGTAGAAATAGTAGAAGTCTCTGTATGATGTCTCTACAGTACTTCATCAGCTCTCTCAGAAACAGGGTCTGAAATGACTAAATGCACTCAAAGGAGTATCTGAGCAATTAAGAGGAAACAAGAAGAACTGGGGGGAGGGAAGGATGTACCTTAAATACCACCTCTGCCAATCTTCAGTGCTTCATTGCAAGCACTTACTCACAGCCAAAGCCTTTCCATAACAAAAAAGAAACAAAAGAGCACTTCTTTTTAATCAGCAAAGGTAGTAGACAAGCAATATTCTAATGGTTAAAGGAACTATTTCCCTTTCCTGAGGCAAGTGCTCTAACCACCAGATCAAACCACTCTGGGCAGCAGCACTTAACCCCATAAAGAAGCTGTTTCACTTTGTGAAGCACCATACAGATCATTATTAGTTTAGATAGCCAGCTAACACAAAGGATCACAGTTTTTTACAGATATTAGCATACTCAAGAGCAAGGAAAACTTAAATGTCAGTTACTTGAACCATGCTATGTTTTTATTATAAATTTATAGTTTGGTAAACCTGTGGCGCTGTGGTCACGCACAGAAACGCAAATCATCTATGCTGGGGGAGAATTAGGTTGAAAAACTGAAGAACAGGTGGTTGGGTTTGGTTGTTTGTTTTTTTATTGTCCCTAGATTTTCTGGCAAGTATCTGATTTTCACACTTGCAACTGATGACTCATCCATAAAACCAAAAAGAGAAAACCCGCATCACCACAGGTCATGTTACATAATTACATGGTACGTTCAACCCAAAGACCTCTTGCCCTTGCAGTCCTCTGCCTCTGATCCACCAGACACCTCACACCCACCACAGACTTACTTCTAAGGATCCCATGGAACACTCGCCTCTTCATTTTCCTGTAACTCTATAAAGTAGTCCTTGAAATTAACTTTCAGTTAAAAAATCCTTTTTAAGAGGATGCTAACAAATCACCTGGAAGTGCTTAGCCCTCAGTATCAAGTCTGCAACATTTGGCATCCATAACATGGAAAATTCAGTTTTGCTTTTTTCTAAGCTGATAAAAGGCATTGACTCATATGGGAGTATCATTTAGAATGCTGAATTTAAAAAAAAAAAAAAAAAAAGAAAAGAAAAAGGAAAAGTATCTAAGACATCTCAAAGACTGATTTCTTTTAAAAATCAAAAGAGGATGGAAAAGGCAGCTATTTTAAAAACTGCTGGCACAGTGAAAATCCTGTTCACAGTTCAGTTTCTGGCAGAAGTCTAAAAAAGATGAATGAGGAAAAAGTGAATAATTCTCTCCAGTCTTACTAATGGCAAGGTAATACAATCTACTGCAAGATCTCAGTGAGTTTTCTGAAGGTACTGACACAACATTTTTTTTCCTCTCCAAGTCTAATGTAAGCTATTCACTGATATTTTGTGTGTGGACACTTACATACATGACCCAGAAATGTAACAGTACTCCCAAAACCACATCTCTTTCTACTCCTCCCCCCTCCCCTATTTTCCAATGCAATCTCCAGCAGACACTAGCTCTTCACTGTGGTAATAGCCAGAACAAAGGAAAAGGCTTCTCTACATAAACTGCCTTACTTAGACCAAAGCATAGATTAAATACAGTTGCTGATACTGTATTTATTTGCCATGTATAAAATTATTCTACATGTATTTCCTTACTTTTAGTTTCAACTGTCTGATGCCACAAGGAGGGAAGTCTTAATGAGAGCACAAAGCTATGAATAATGTCATTGGAGTAGAGATATCAGTGAGAAGACAGCAACTACTATTAAAATGTTTCACCTTTATCTAAATGTGAAAGTACTGTCAAACAGAAGTGATGGTCTATCGTGCTGCATAAGAAAGGTCAACCTAAGATCACTCCGAAAATGTATTACAGCAGTACTGAGATGGGAAGTTCACTCAAACTGCCATGAATGGACAGGAGCTATAGATGTCAAATAAATCATAGAATGATAGTATGGTTTGGGTTGGAAGGGACCTTTAAAGATCATCTAGTCCAACCACCCCTGCCATGGGCAGGGACATCTTTCACTAGACTAGGTTGCTCAAAGCCCAGTCCAACCTGACCTTGAACATTTCCAGTGATGTGACATCCAAAGTCAGCTGCGAGTAGTTTGAAACACAGCGCCTCCAAAGTGGCTGGTAAAGGACCTTGCACCTTCAGACAACACACACACACACACAAATAACCTTATAGAATGTGTTTTGGAGGTCAGAGCAAAGAGACTCAGAATTGTAATCTAAGGAAAGATACTGTTGTCCTCTTCCTTCCTAAAACTGGCAAGCATTGGGAAGCAAAAGGAGGCACATAAGGACAGAATATGGAGCAGACACTGTCTTTCAAAATATGTAACTCACATGTCTATTTTTTGTCTCATTCCTAAATTAGTGTATATCTCATTCTGGAACTTAAAATTGTATGAAAGCTTCTCTATTACAAAAAAAAATAAGAAAAAAAAAAATCTGATTAGCCCTAACAACTCCTTTGCTTCTGAGAAGAGATCTTTCTATTTAAAGCAAAAAATCTATTATTTCACAGCCAACACCATGTACATTTTTATTTTGGCTCATTAACCTGAGCTGGGCAAGCTGTAAATAAAAAGCTCTGCTCTTATTGATTCATTTTTAGAATGAAAACAATGGATTTGTTAAAAGAGGCAAAATGTTTATGATTAACAATGAATCACTCCAGCCAGTGCCTAAAAGACAAATGCGGCTGAAAAATAGTCTTACGATAACACATTGTGAATAGTCTGAATTTAATTCACGAGCTTACTTTTAATACTTAAAGCCAGATGCTGCCTGCTAGAAAAAAATGTACTTCAGCCAAAACTGTCATCATCTTCTATATGCTACAATGACAGCAGAATTTCTACCAGATTATGCCCTTTGATTTTCACATATCTGTATGTGTAGATCTGGGCGTGGGAAGGACTTGCAGATTCGCAGTTTGGAAAAACCAAACATGGTTAGCTAAAATCTACTCCTGAAGCCTGAGTTACACAAAACTTCTGTTCTTCAAGGCAAAAGCCACTGATTTCCAAGGCAAAACTGGTAACTCTTGATTGAGTTGTTTTGGGGAGGAAAGAGTACAAACCTATCTGTCTGTTATTATTAATCAGTTGTATCTCAAGCTAATCAGGACTGTCTAGGAAGATAAGAATCTGACAACCCTGAACACTGGTTGTGATTTATTACCAGGGCAGAACTCATCCTTCCTGGCTAACACACAGAAGGTAAATTTGTGAAATGGGGTAGTGAACTCAAGCTTTATGAATCCTGTAAAGGATCTCTTCTTCACACCTGAATTCCCTCCCATAAACAAAAGTCTGTCAACAGTAAATTACATAAACGTAGCAAGTAAAAACTTTTATGTATTACAAAATAGTTACACTATTACATAACTTGATTTTTTTTTACTGATAAAATGACAAAAATAACCACTTTTCATTACTACATTGCTTTTCTACTGGAGTAGCAGTGCACATAGTAACTATGAAATAAAAGCCAGAGGAAATATTACCACATTTTCAGAATTGACTCAGGTACTAAGGAAACCAAGGACGGAATCACGTTCAACTGTTTCTGACTTAGGATCTAAAGTCAAAGAGTCTAGTCCTCCCAATATGAAGTACTCTCAAATGGTTAATTCATATAAGCAAATAATTTCAACTTTATTAAGCAGTTTAGAACATTAGAATAATTTAGGTTGGAAAAGATCTTTAATATCATCAAGTCCAGCTGTTAACTCAGCATTTCCAAGTCCACCACTACACCATGTCCCTAAGTGCAATACCTACACATTTTTTTTAACGCCTGCACGGATCATGACTCCACGACCACCCTGGGCAGTCTGTTTCAGTGCTTTACTACTCTTTCAGTGAATAACTTTTTCCTAATATCCAACCTAAACTCCCCTGGCGCAACTTGAGGCCATTTCCTCTAACCCTGTCCCTTGTTACTTGGCAGAACAGACTGACCCCCATCTCACTACAACCTCCTTTCAGGTAGCTGTACAGAGTGATAAGTTCTCCCCTCAGTCTCCTTTTCTCTAAGCTAAACAACCCCAGCTGCTCCTCACAAGACTTGTTGTGTAGACCCTTCACCAGCTTCGTTGCCTTTCTTTGGACATGCTCCAGCACCTCAATGTCTTTCTTATACTGCGACGCCCAAAACTGAACACAATTTTCAAGGTGTGGGCTCACTAGTACTGTGTACAGTGGGACAGTCACTTTCCTAATCCTGCTGGCCACATTATTTCTAATACAGGCCAGGATGCTGTTGGCCTTCTTGACAACCTGGGCAGCAGACTGCTGGCTCATGCTCAACCGGCTGTTGACCAACCGGCCTTTTCCATCAGGCAGCTTTCCACCCATTCAGCCCCAAGCCTGTAGAGTTGCTGGGGGTTGTTGTGACCCAAGTGCAGCACCTGACAATTTGGCCTTGTTGAACCTCATACTGCTGGCCTCAGCTCATCGATCCGGCCTATCCAGATCCCTGTGCAGAGCCTCCCTACCCTTATACAGATCAGCACTCTGTCATCTGCAAACTTACTGAGGGTATCTTCAGTCCCCTCATTCAGATCAATGCTAAAGATATTAAAGAGAATAGGCCCCAATACTGAGCCCTGGGGAACACCATTTGTGATCAGCCAGCAACTGAATTTAACTCCATTCACCACCACTCTTTGGTCTGGCCATCCAGCCAGTTTTTCATCCAGCAAAGCATACACTCATCTAAGCCATGAGCGGCCACTTTCTCCAGGAGAATGCTGTAGGAAACAGCGTCAAAGGCTTTACTAAAGTCCAAGTAAACAACATCCACGGCCTCTCCCTCATCCACTAAGCAGATCACCTTGTCATAGGAGGAGATAAGATTAGTCAAGAAGGACCCGTCTTTCATAAACCCATGCTGACTGGGCCTGTTCACCTGGTTGTCCTGTGCACACACTGTGAAGACATCTAAGTGTCTCAGTGTTGATGAGACTCATGCTTAAAATGCAGGGCTTAAAGGGCAAACACTGAGAATACAAGAAGAAAAAGAAAACTGAAGTTATCACAATAAACTCACGCAGAACAACTTCACGGTAACCAGCAAGTCTGGCATGCCAACACACATGGAAATGGGAGATAACAGGCCCCTTTCTGCTCATGGTATTTGAGGGAGAAAATAGGTGGGCTTAGAAGATGACCACCTTTTCCTTGGGAAGCACTGAGAAAAATGGATAGGATTTACAGATAATCAGACATGATAAGTCACTTCACCCCTGTGACAGGCTATTTTAAGCTAAATGCTATGGCCAAGAGGCAGATGTGTAGACAAGCAGCTGAAATGCTACGACCCTACCTCTGAAGTCAGAGCAATTATTCCCTGCTCTGAAACATTCACTGCACTACACAAAACACACCATATTAACGTATCCTTGAAACTGAAGGCATCAAAAGCAGGACAAAAAAAAATAAATCTGTGTAGTAAAGGGCATTTCTTAATTTCTTCCTTCTGAGTTACTTTCAATCCAAGAAGGCAAAATCAATATAAATTTCTTTTTAATAACTGCAGTACAATATCTATAGCAGAAAACATAGTTTTCAAAATACCCTGATTCTTGATGGATTCAATAGATTGCAGATCCTAAATCCATATTCTTTTGAAGGCTGGCTTTAGCCTCTCACTGTTAACAAAGTGATGTTCAGGCAGCTGGACCTGTCTAATAATATCTGAACCGACAAAACTGGAGGCACACATTAGTTTAACAGCAGCGTTGGCTGCAATAAGATAACTTCCACCAGACATGTCTGTCTCCTATGGTATCACTCAGCCACTTGCCTTACTTTTCTGCAACTTTACTTCCTTATATCAAAAATATTAGAATAATTCTATATAATCACTAAAGCCAACATATTCAAAGCAATCAG
Organism: Baryphthengus martii; assembly: GCA_013396935.1. NCBI lineage: Eukaryota > Metazoa > Chordata > Aves > Coraciiformes > Momotidae > Baryphthengus > Baryphthengus martii. The sequence continues at coordinate 67,820 of VWZK01017461.1, read as the reverse complement.
AAAACCTAAATATTTAACACACTGCTCTAAGGAATAAAAGGAGTCCCATCGACTCAGTCAATCCTGAAAATGAGTTCATTAGCACCCCTATGAGTGAGCACAAAGAACAAGTACTCAACCCAAGGTTATTAAAACAAAGCAAAGAAGCCTCCCTCAACAACTGGAAAATTGTAAGCGTGAGTTTACAGTAGTTGAGATGGTAAGTGTGGAAAGCATAAACTATAGCAGAAGTCTTGAAGAGTAAAAGAAGATATTCTAGGTGGTTTAGGTTTTGTATCTGTAAAGGCACAAGTAACCAAAGTAAAAGATCTGTCTGCAAAGGAAGACTAAATTAGTATGAACAGCTGCTGAGAGGATGCATTACAGTGCCTGGTAAGAAAGCCTGACACTTGTATTCCTATCATCCAAACAGGAGTGAGTCACGAAAAATGCCCTACTCTAGGCAACTGTGTGAGGGGCCTGTCTCCCCACAGGACCTTCTTTAAGCCTATTTTATAAGGAAACAGGCGACTCTAGAAGAACTTTAGCCAACACGCAACCTTAAATAGTTTCAAAAGAAACAACATTCAGAAAGAGGGTTTGGTCTCAGATGCTTCATACAGTAAGCACCTGTGAAATCTTAGAAAGTTCAGAGAAGTCGAAAGGTTCCTGGGAAGTAGAAACAGCACCTTTGCAGCACCAAGGGCTGACCATCAGCCTTATTTCTAGAAAGAAAAGTGAACTTCCATAACCCTTTCCAACAGCCACCAACGACCCCCTGGCCTGCAAGGATTCTTCCAAGAGAGGATTACATATCAAATCCTGTTAATTCTTCTGATCTTTCTCCTTAACTGTTTTTTTTCCCCAGACCACAAAAGCTTTGTTGCAGATGTCAGTCCTGGTGTTCCCAGACAGACACACCGATATTGTTTCTCTGAGGTTCTCAGTTCCCATAAATCCATAAGACATTGTGTATGCTCAATAATCAGGGTTGGGGGGGAATAGCAATCACTGGCTGGGCACACCATGCTCTTCTGTCCACAAACAGAAAGTCCATTTGAAAAATTAAACTGAAGTACTTCAGTCAGAAGGGTGGGAAAGTGATAAGGAATTATGGGCTGTTCCCAGGAAAAGATGCGTCCTTGTTTGAACCACTGAAAATAAACTCCAGCATAGAAATAAAATTAGTTTGTGTCTGCTTTTTTTATCAGCCAAAGAAATAAAAACTTCTAAATAAGATCTGAATGGAACAAAACACTGAACAAATTTATCACATTTATTTAGCTTAGTTGACAGTTTATAATGTCACCACTGTATGACAAATGCGAATCCTGTAGAGCACGCCATGGCACTCTGGGAACTGCAACTGTATTGCATTCTTATTACGCTGCCCCAGTTGCTATCCACAGATCCGCAACTTCAGGTATTTGTGCAAATGCACCACTGCACTATGAATAACTTGAACGTGTTACAAACTACAACGAGCAGTATGTTGACAGACTACGATAACTTGAGCAGATGTCAGAGTAACTAAAACCTTTTTTGTTGATTTTCAGGAAACAAAACATTTGTTCTTTGAAACTGTATGCTATTTCTACAAAATGACAAATAAAACAAATGGGATAGCAGACAGCTGGATGTGTTGCATTTGATGTACCACCTTGAAAAAATTAAATGGATGGTATTTGGTTCCTAGGCTGACTTAAAACAACATACATTTGATTTCCTCTTTGTAATCACAGTACAGAAATATATGGTATTCTTTCTATGAGCAATTCTCCTTTTGTCATTAAATTTCTCCTTTTGTTTTCACTTGTGATTATCAGAAAGCCTTTGTATTTATTGAGCCTGTAATGGCAATTTCGGGAATAGTACCTCTATTTCCTGCAATATAATATTGTCGGGGAAAAAAAATACACACAAATATAGAAACAACCAAGGAAAGTTACGAAACAAGTTTACCAGCATATTTACAAAGGACTTTAAAAGACTCAAAAAAACAGAGGTCATCTAGTTCACAGTTCTTCAATCCAATTTGTTTTGAAGGTACACAGTCTTTGCTAACCTCTCTCCCTCGCCCCCAGTATTTCAATTGCTATCAAACACTTGCAAGTAAGGGGTTAGGTTCATGGACTGAATCTCATATGCACCTAGGAATCACACACAGATGCAAGTGAAAAGTACCCACTTTGACCCTGTTTAGGTTCCCCACAGTAACATTCTGCACACTAACGAACTCCCAACTGTGAAAGGAGCCTTGGTGACCATTGATTTTTCCTGTTCATTTCAAATGAAACAGTTTCAGTTAATAGTTACCAGATTAGATACGAACTCGTCTGCCAAGAGTCTCAATGTATTTTTGCCGAGTCTCACTCTTCAGTTTTATTCATCTCTGCACGCTGTGTTTCATGGCAGAGTCAGCATCAATCCAGCAGCGCTTATTAACTCAGGCTGCCCATGGAGCTTGGGCATGACACGTCTACACCTCCTGGGTGAAGCGCCTGCTTATCTAGGGAACACGCTCCTTGCAGAGAGGTGATGCACTAGGAGCTGGGATCTGACCAACACAGCGTGAGAGTTTCAACAGAGAAAACAGGTATTCCAGGGCGAGTATCTAACAGGGATGTGGCACAGTCGTTACTTGTGTCAGTCAGCCACAGCAGACACTTCACCCTGAGAAACGTGCAACTCTAGCAATTATCCCGACAACTGTGTTACTGGATTTTCTCCTCTGCTTCTCTCCAGAACTATAAAAGGGCAGGTTACATCCATATAGGAAGCAGAGTATTTTCTGTTTCGCAAGTAAATTTGGAAGAAAAGTTATTTCCTACACCATCTCCTCCCTTTCTTCCTCCCTGACACCAAGTCCAGCATTGAGCAAGGCCCCTAACTGGTATGGCCAACTATGGAAAATGTTTTCCTTGTATTAGAAGAGGCAATCAAGTTTTTGAAGTATCTGGTAAGAAAAACAGTTGTGATCATCATCAGCTACACTATTGGGATAACATTCTTTAGCACATTCTTTAGCTTGCTGAAGAAAGTGGGAGGAATGCCACACAGCTCTCCTTTAACACTACAAGGATTTAAACTACCCATCAAATATTATGGATAAGTATATCAATAGTTGATTCTGCTAGGAGAATTTTACTTAGTTAAATCCTTTTATTTCCCACAATTGAGACTGTCCAGCAATTCATGAGACCAGACTGTTCATTGTAGACTTTTGATCTATGTAGCTAAACTTCTGCTACATTCCTCATCTCTTAGCCACAGATAATAATGGATACCACCTAAACATCTACCACACATAAGATAGAAAATATTAACATGGTTTCTGTGAATTTATAACTGGAGAACCCAAATATAATGTGAAGAAGAAGAATCTGAAACTCATTTCAAATGCAAACATATTATGATTTCCATGTCTGTATACAATTCTAATTTAATCGTCATGTCCTTTACGAACACTGCAGGAAAGTCAAATACTGCAACACATTGTTTTGTGTCTAATACTGCAGTGAGGATTACTAAATTGTTCTACAGTAGCTGGTAAGCAGATCCTTCCTACTGTTTTACAGTGAAGCTACAGTAAAATTTAGGATAGCACTAAACACTTTTTATTACTTCCTCTGAAATGCCAGGCACATTGGAACGGTCAAACCTCGCCTCCAATACTCCAGTCCCACAAAGCTGGTTCCATAAATTCCTCATTAAAGGATGCACTGATGCAGTCCTGGTGCATGTCGTAATAAATACGCTGCCTTGTTTAATTCTAGTATCTTACAGGAAAAGCCAGATCATTGAATAATCAGATTTAGCTATCAGCACAGCAGGAGATCTATGTTTTAAACCAATTTAAGGTCTGCAAATACCATATGCCAGCTGACAAAATCAGGCAACATAATTGACTCAAATGCTATCCTCTTCTCTTCGGCTATTGCGGGACAATCTGTGAAGCTACCCTACAAGAACAGCCACAGTTCCTTTTGTCAGAAGCCGCTCAGCTGACAGACTCATTAAAATGCCTTCATGTACAAACTGCATGAATAAGTGAAGCTTAGTATCTAACCATCAGAAAGTTTCAGCATGTTTGTGGAGAGATAATTTTAAAGAGAGGAGGAATGAAAGGAAACTGTTTAATATACGTCAGTTACTAATTCTTTTTGCCAAAAGAGACCGTGTGGGAGTTCCTCCATTGTGTGCTCACTCCATTCTCATTGCGGAGATAGGGCGTCCGGTCTTCTGCTCACTGCCTCCAGTCCCCTGCACCAGTGTTAGCTTACTAGGAAGGAAGAAAAGCAGAGGCTGCTGCAAAGAGTGGTTAAAACCTGTGGTGTTGTGGCTACAGAACAGCCTCCATCTGACTTAAAGCTAGCTCAGTATGCCATAGAGGTAGCTCAGTATGCTAAGGAACTGCAGTCACACCCCAGACTGCATTGCAGACACACCAGGAGCTTTTATTAGTACAACCCCACAGAAGCTTACAGAGGAATATCAGAGAGGACATAACGCATGGCTGTGACTGATGCCACTCCCGAGCTTTTCAGTTGGTGGATTTCACACAGAAGATGGTTGAAATTGGGGATTTTAGTTTAACAATCAGAAATCTTTAAGTTACTCAACAGAGGTTTCACAAAGAAAGCATTCCCTCAGCTCTTCAATCCTTCCTGACAAGCAATTACAGCCACTCACTGCACAGCTCCAGTTTGAAACTGGCTGACACAATAAGGGGAAAAGAGGAAACAGATTTGATTTTTCTATTTTTTTTTTTTTTTAATATGGCCATCCAGCAGAGCTGTGTGCCTCTAGAGTGGGTGTTCTCAATTTCTGCTCACACTAGCACGCTTTCATGGCAGTCTGTAAATTCGATACTCTTTGCATTTCTATTGGTACTTTAAGATTCTTTGGGCTGAATGGTACAATGCAAATATAAATCGTTCACTTTCCCAAGGTAACAGTGAATTCTGTCTTTTGCAGAGAATGAGACTGAAACAGAGTTCAAAACCCATAGTTCAAGAAAGTCACCTTCCAAAAATACATGGCCTCTGCCTTTCAGCACACAGTATAAGTGCCTGTTAAAAATGTTACCCATTTCTGTATACAAAATAGAGGCCAGGACTTCTTTCCAGTTATGCTGGAGTTATATCAACTGAAGAAAGATCAGAATAAGACCATGCTTATCTATGAGTTGATATACATCACTGTAATCAACTTTTATCATCATAGATTACAACTAAATGAATTTCCTTACCCCACAGTAATGAAATATTATTTATGGTTTGAATAGGAAGAACAGAAGCTACTACACTAAATTCATCTCCTGCAAGTGGTGAACATTCTGTTTTTAATACGGCCATTGAGATAGCTAAACCAATATACACCACCAGCTACCATGGAAAACTATGGCAATGCAATAAAGTACAAGTAATTCCATCTCCTTCACTATATTAAGGCAATAGTTCCCTAGGTAGCTTCTGATACTAAAATCACACAATGAGAATGTGAAGATTTGGAGATTAAACCAGTCAAATTCATTTTATTGCCTTGAAGTAAGCTGACAAAAGCAGTCCACGCTGCATCCTATGTAAGTCCAACCACACGAGTTAAAAAACAAAACAAAACAAACGTTAAAACCACTTGTCGTGGTTTAGGAAGGGAGGGGGCCTTAACAGAGAGAGTCTGTTAGGTTTTGGGGCTGCCCTGACCCTAAACTGCGACAACACTGGACTGCACCAAGCCAAACACCGGCAATAACAAGTATGATTAAAGTGATCATGTACCTTTCTGGTCTGGTGTGTATTCATGACATACAGTAAATGAGACGAGAAGCTTGTTTGAGGAAAAGGATAGGTGATTGCATAACTAAAAAGAAAGCCTGTGGTCTCCCATGGAGGCTGAATAAACTTAGGCACATGAGAAACGGCCTTTCTCAATTTTCAAGTATTAGATTTTGCAATCTCAGTAAGGATCTTTTCAGAATAAGGACTTTCTCCCCACACACTCTTTTTTAATGCAGTTTTATGATGATTATATGAAAAGCAAAAATAAAAGCCCTGATAATATACAAGATTTACTGTAACTCACAGATGGCAGTAGCATAAGGAGTTCAGTAACACGAACAAGAACTGCAGACTGTCACAACCATGAGCCATGTCATGGAAGTTTTCTAGATCTTCGCTCATTCTTGGTGCTCTTGCATTTGGCTTGCCTCCAACCAGTCAAACATCTTTTCTGAAGCCCGAAGCCCCATGCAGGGAACATTTAATTCACTCCTCACTCAGTATTTTCTAAGCCAGACCAGCGCTGCATATAACCGTTCTGCTTATACAGCCAGTGGCAATGTTTTCCAGCAAGATGTCTTTCACAGTTAATGTTCAGCTGGAATCAACTGCAACCTCAAAATTCTTTTCTTCAGACCTGCTTAGTTAGCAACTAACTCCCATATGGTATTCGATTATTCTTCCCAACTTCTCACTTAGCTTTTACAGTGTTAAAAAAAAGAAATCCTCAATTTAAAATCTCTTCTCTTACATAGCTTCCATGTCTGATACAATTTGCAGGACAGCTTACTTCAAAGTCCTTGTTATTGACAGCATTAATATTAATTAATAGCAGACTTGGGCCAGGTTACTGCAAAATTGGGAATTTCTCTGCAGCTGAAAACAAACAAGCATAATCATACAGTAAATTTGGTTTTATGTCTACTCTGTAGAGAGCTTCAGCTAGATAGTATTTTCACACTCTGTTCATAGCAGCGTTATGTTGAAAGTGTTGAAAGCTTTCCTATAGTCAAGATACATCTAATCTGCTTCTCCCATATCCAGCAGGCATGTTGCTTTGTCACAGAAGGAAGACAAACTGATTCAAAATGACTTGTCTCTGATAAATCTATGCTGATTGTTGCTTACCATCTCACTTTCTTCCAAATGCTTACAAATTGCTTGTTTCAGTATTTTTCCAGGAATTAATTTGCCTGGCCTGTAGTTCAGTTCTATACTTCCACTTCCTATGGCCTTTAGAAAAAAGCACAAAATTGACCCTTTTTCAGTTTTCCAGAATTTCAGTTATCCTCTTCATTCTCAAATAAGGTCCTTAATGGCATCAACCCATTTTAAGTCATTTGCCTAAACTTTCTATCATCTGCTATAAGAATATTTAGGAAAGGACCCCAAGCTGTTTATGTAGGCTAGGCTGTGTTCTGACATCTTCGCCCTTGTGCTTGTCTGCTCTGTTTATCCTGATCGGTAAAGTAAAAATGGTGCTTAATACCACTTTAGCAACATCTGTCAGTAACTTTCTAGTTTTTCTGCCTAAGAGACAAGTTCTTTCTTTAGTGATCTCTCTTGCTACTAATATATTTACAGAATGTTTTCTTCCTGCAGCTTTGCCACCTCTGCCTTGTTTTGCACAGAGCCCTTCTAATAATGTCTCTACACAAGGGTACTCTTCTTTTGTAAGACACGTTCAAAAGCTGACCTAGTACCCCCTTTTTGCATGGCTCCTTCAGTTTCAGACTAATGAATAACTTGTAATTAGGCAGTGGCAATTATGGCTATCTATTCTTCCCAAAGAAACAGCTTGTACTTGTGCCCTTACAGCATGTCTTTAAGAAACCACTAAATCTTCTGTCCTCAAACTTCAACAAATCCTTTCATTTTCTGAAGTATGTTTTCCAGGCCATTGCTTAATAGCCACTTTCATCTACCTCACCACCCTCCTCCACTCATTCCTTCCTTTTTTCATCAGAAGTAAATACAGAAGACATTCACCATGAGTTGCTTTCAGCACTGCTCATCAAAAGAAGTGCTGAAGTTTTGTTCAACTGTGTATGTTACAATACTATTTTCTGGAAGTCACCAGAGCAGTTGAAATCCCCTTGGCTACAATACCCTGTACTTGGGAACATGCACAGATGAGAAAAAGCCTACTTGAGGAAACTAAAGAGAACTATCATCACTTTTTTTCTTCATTGTACCTTTAGATGTTTTCAACATTGCTTAGTGGATTAAGTAAAGGCATCTTTAACACACTAAGGAAGAATTTCTCCTCTCCCCTATCCTTGCTTTTCCTTAAGTAAAGTACTTATTCAACACTTCAATCATAAAAATTACTCCACTTACTTCACTTGAGTGGTCAGCAGGTCAAGGGAGGTGAGTCTGACGCTCTGCTCTTGTGAGACCCCACCCGAGTACTGCATCCAGGTCTGGTGTCCCCAGCACAAGAAAGACATGGGTCTGTTGGAATGAATCTAGAGAAGGGCCACAAAAATGATCAGAGGGCTCGAGCACCTCTCCTAAGAAGAAACACTGAAAGAATTGGGGTTGTTCAGCCTGGAGAAGAGAAGGCTGTGGGGAGACCTTACTGCAGCATTTCAATACTTCAAAGAGGCCTGTAAGAGAGACAGGGACAATTCTTTTAGCAGGGCCTGTAGTTACAAGGGAAGGGGCAACAGCTTTAACCTGAAAGAAGGCAGGTTTAGATTGGACACAACTAAGAAATTTTTTACAGGGAGAGTGGTGAAATATTGGAACAGGTTTCCCAAAGAAGCTTTAGATGTCCCATCCCTGGCAGTGTTCAAGGTCAGATTGAACAGGGTTTTGAGCAACCTGATCTAGCAAAAGATGTCCCAGTCCTTGGCAGGGGAGTTGGACTAAATGATCTTTAAAGCTCTCTTCCAACCTAAACCATTCTATGATTATACTGAGTACAACTTTGATTTACGAGTATGTTCAGTTCCTCTTATTTCAAATATATAAATCTATCATCTCCACAATTAAAGCAGCATCCTCATGAACTAGATTCAAGGCTGAAACAGGAAGGTATTTGGTCCTTACTACCACCTAATCAGAATAGTAATACTTAATGTGACACAATCAAAGTAGAGTATCATAATGGGAGACTTTAGTTCGCTTCCTTTCAATGTAGATCACATACATCCCATAATATCAGGATGTGACTTTTTTTGCATTAAATCAGTGACTGTTTCACAGAGCAGCTGGGTAGGAAGCCCATAAAAGAAAATGCTATCCTTGATTTGGTCCTAAATATAGAATGGCTCTTCAGCTACATGATTTTGAAAAACCCTGCACGCAATAGCTTCCCAGCAAGAGCAGTGGGGGCAAAAAATAAAACTACAGTTGCACTCAAGCTTCAGAGAGTGCAAGCATGAGAAGTAAAGAAGCTTGTTAAGAGAATTCAAAAGGGTCAGATAAAGAATTTAAATCTTTGCATGCATCGTGGACATTATGAATGGTGATAAGACCAGAAAGAAGGCAGGTACATACTTTCTATAAAGTAAAACCTAAGAAAGGAAGAAAGGAAACCAGAACAGAATAGCAGTGTGGGAGTGAGGTTACCTTCAAAAAGCTCATGTCAAGCATAAATGCAAAAAAAAATAGCTCAAAAGATCATAAACTCTGGCAAATTAAATGTAAAAGCACAGGGAGGCAGGCAAAACAGCCAAAAAATCTGATGAACAACTAGCAGAGACTAACAATAAATCTTTCTTCAAGCACATCAGGAAGAGGAAGTCTGCCAGAATTTCTGGATGCCAAATCATGATCAGAGTAGTAAAGAAGCACTCGAAAGATAAAGGCATTACAGAAAATAGACCAGACGGATTCACTGCAGTGATGGTAACAGTACAAGACGCTGGGGAGCCTCTGTAAAGAACAATGGTAGAAATATTAACGTTGGTATGAATGGAGAATAAATAGTAATGCTTGAGCACAGAAAAACCAGAAAAAACACATGGCAAAAGAGGCGATATAAAAATGGCCTTTGCTGATGGCACCTAGATTCACATGCCAGCAAGACTGCAGCACACTTCCATGTAGTGTTTCAGGATACTCAAATCAGGAAAAGAAGTATAAAACAAGAGACGACAACTAATTCATAATGTTGCAGAGATGAAAAAGGAGAGACTAATCAGTAACCAGATGGAGTCTAACCACATGCCTGCCAAATCAACGATCCAAAAGTTGTGATGAGAACTCAACAGCTGGAGTCCCTTGCCTTCCTCATCACTGCAAGGAATCCTGGACCAATGACTGGGATACACACATCGTGGCACCTGAATGCTAGACTGCGTGGACAGAAATATCTTGATGCTTGTAAGTGCATAGATGAGAGTGGTGAATGAAATCTCTTTTGTATTAAAATAAAATCACTTTTCCTTTCTATAAAGTCTTGCTGAGTTTTGTCACATCTCTGTTACAAAAAAAAAAATAAGCTCAGAAGATCATAAACCCTGGCAAATGAAATGTAAAAGCACAGAGATTACTCAGGATTACTATTCCTCAGGATTCCTCTATCAGGACCCCTCTTTATAGGGGACTCCAAGGATGTGTGTGAAATTGCAATGACTGCATGAGCAGATACAGCAGGAACCAACAAAATAAATGCGAACAACTCACCAGGACCAGATGGCACTCAACGCAGGAATCCTAAAGGAACTCAAGCATGAAATCGGTGAATTACTAACACAATGGTATGTCACCTCTCAATTAAAAGTATCTTAGTAGTAGAGGACTGTGTAGTGGTGGACTTTTAAGAGACTGCAGGCAAAACCTTAACCTTGATATCTGTGATCTACTTACTAATAAAAACTGCAATGAAGAATGGAATTGGGAGATATCTGGATAAATATGATCCAGTCAGGAAGAGTCAGTATGGCTTCTGTAATGGGATGTCCTGATTTATAAGTCTACTGGAGTTCTATCCACAAACCAGTAGAAAAGGCTAATCAGTTCCCTTCCTTCAGATTTCAAGACTTTCAACAAAGACTTTGATTGAGGCTTTTAAGGATGCTATATATGCAAAAAGACAAAAGGTCCTTCTTGCACAGGCAAATAATTGATTGCAAGATTGACTACTTACTCCTACTCATGTTTCCAATTCCTGCAGTCACCAGTGGAGCTCTGGAGAGATCTGTGATGAAAAATAGAAGACACACAGCCTTTCTGCTCTAGATAAAGGTGTAAGCAGTGCACTGATAACATCCACTAAAGAGATTAAGTTACTCAAGGTAATAAAGAAAAAGGCAAAGCACAGAAAACAAAAGACTTTATGAAAAATGACTGAATAGACAATAAAATGGCAGATAACATTCAGTACAGTTAAATAAAATGATATACACATAGGAAAAACAACTCTGTCTTTAGAAAGAAAATTGTGAGCTTGAGTAAACCCACCTGTTAGCAGTTAGATCTGGGTAGTTATGATAGACAGTTGCATGAAAATATCATCCCCCTGATCAATAACCAGTTAGAATAAGAAATAAAGTGTCAGGAATCATTAGGAAAGAAATTTCAATAAACATCTAACAGTTTCAGAAGGACAAAGAAGAGACGATTTTTGGGTCCATGGACATCACTCCCTAATAAAGCCCAAGGCAAGAGTTACCAGTTGAACAACACTTTACTCTCCAGATTAACAGAGGCCTGATGGACACTACAAATTTTTTGAAGAAAAACTTTCGGAAACTTTCTCGAGAGCAGCTGGGTAACCAGAGCACCTTCTCTGATACTCTCCACAGAAAAATGGAGCATAATTTAGCTCTTAGGCAGATCTCCCCTCCCTACCTTTGGCTCTTTCACTTCCACCAGTGAAACTTCTGAAACTATTGGCAGGACAGTTTCAGAAGAGCATTTGTATTAACATCATTCCCCAAGTCTTACAAAACAGAAACATTTAATAGGGATTGTTATATTGATCTGTCTGTATGCATTTTCCTATCACAAGATAAACAGTGAAAATAATTACATCAACATGTCCTGTGTTCTGACAATTGTTTTTTACTGCAGGTTAACAAATGTAATTAGATGTTCATAGGCCAGAAAGACTGCCAGCAAATCTAATTCATTTGTTGTCAATTACTCTTTTGAGAAACAAACAGTCACAGTGAATAAACACTGAAACTCTGAAATAACCTACCCCTCTGCCCTACTAGCTGTTATTTTTCCATTGAAAGATAAAACTTTTTCAGATTTTTCATGGTACCAAAAATATTCAAGCTACCCCCAATCTGCATTCTCTTTGGTTATGCTCAGTTTTGAGTGGTCTGCTGAAAAATATGTCAAAAAGTTACCCTATACATGGCAAAAAAATTATTCAGACTAATTCTGCCTCTGTAATTAAATCAAAAAGTTCTTAAAACATTGTCAAATCAATGTGCCTAAAACTCACAAAGGCAGCCCCAAACTTCCTAAGATAAAGAGCAAATGGAAGATCCTCAATAGTTAATAAAACCCAGTATGTGGATAAAACGCTGTGCACCACATTTGCAGAATTTCTAACAAAGCATAGCTTAGAAGAAAAAAAGCAATACAGTTTCTCACACAAAGCTGCAAGAGTTCTGAAAGCACATTTTGCCTACCACAAAATTAAGGACAGAAACATTAGAGCTGCCAACACTGCAGTTAAGCACCTCTGAGCAGTCGCTTTTGTTTAAAATTCCTGGGCAAAGAGTACCCTTGGTTTGCTCTTCTCACCCTGTAACTGTGTCACCGCTCTGCTGCTGTGGCTGTGCTGACATGGTTGTTATGTAACTTCTTTGCTCCCAAGTGGGATTAAAAAAAAAAAAAAATAATAAAACTACCCTCAAAACTGGAAAACAACAGTTTTTCAGACAGGCTGTGCTCTTCTGCTCCTTTAAGAGGTCTATTACGTCACTGTTTCGGGGTAAATTCCCAGGTACCAGAGAGTCATAGCCTTGTTCTCTTCCTTTTGCTTCTAGCAGTGTCCGTTGCCAGGCTCTCAAGCACTGTGGTGATCTTGGGCCCAAGCTGTGGCTTTCCATGATGCAAACATCATCTACATGCACTCTGTTTACCTCAAGCTCCATTTCACAGACACAATCCTCTCTCATAGGTTTCAGTTCATCTCATTTTACAAAAGATTACATGAGTCATGCCTTAGAAATGCCTATGTCTTTTCACTGGCTAGTACAATAGTCTAGACACTCAGCTTAAACAGAGGAGGCTAAACTGCAAGCATCTGAAGTGAAGCAATCAAATCCCATCAGAAGATACAAGTTCATGGCTGTGTATGACCCCTTCCCTTCTGATTCAGCGCTGGGCTGCCTTACCTCCTGGTTGCATTCTCCTTAGGCCTCCAACATACATCAGTTCTCAGTCTATAGATGTAGGGAGCTTCAGAATTTAAATTCTTACTGATCTTGCTGAATAAATGCATGCATAGCTTCATAAAAATTCCAAGTCATTAGCCATTACAAAGAATCAAGTGCAAAAAAGAACAAGTATGAAAACATGGGAACACCCATGGCAGAAGTAAATCAAATTTCCTGTTTAGAAAGAGGAAATTAAGTAGAAATTTAAGTGAATGAACTTGCTATCCCCCACTACTACTCTCATACTCTCCTCCAAATCAGTAATGTCATTTAATCAGCAAAGAAAGCCAAATCCCAGAAAGAAGCATAAATTCAGAACCTTAACTGGGGTTTTACAGCTTTTAAGTCAACAGCATCTAGTCACCAACCCATGCTTTGGAGTACTTCAGAAATTACCAAATCAAGGTGAAAATCTAACATTACATAGAACCGTGTCAGGGAGTTAAGGAAAAAGGGGAATCCAAATGGAACAGGACTTTTCAAAGGCGTTTTCTTATGAAGGATGCTTACGAAGTGGCTTTTCCTATGAAATAGCTCCAACCATCATTGCTAAGACACGTGGCAAGATAGTGTAGGAATTGCCTCTCTTCAATGAGAGTTCTCACCAGAGATAGCATGATCATATCCTGAACTTAGGTTATCTTTGCAATGGTCACGAGAGGACAAATGACCTTCAATCAAAATAAAAAAAAAAATTTTCCTGTGTGAAGGTGTCTTCTTCCAGTCAGGTGGTTCTTTTAAAGCATCAACAAGTAAGTAACTCTATTCTAACAAAGTTGCATTGTCTTCCACAGTATCCTTATAAAGACTCAGTCATCCAACAGATACTGAACTTGATCCAGTTGTGTACCATTACTTGGGAGATCCAATACTATCCAGATCCTAGATTTTGCTCCTTTTCACTTCTTTCTTCTTTTCTTGTCAGCCAAACATCACACAGAGTTGTAACTTCACAATCCCCTCTCATTCACTGGCATCAATCCTTGAGAAAGTTTCTCTCAATCTGTTTCACAACTTCTGAACTTTGTTTCACCATTGGCATCATTTTCTCTCATCTGTTTGTCAAAATCACAAACATTCCCTTCCATTGCTGTGCTTGCTTTGTATATAAGCTTTTTTTCTGCTCTAATTCAGAGGATCCTTTCTCTCCACCCTATGATACAGCAGACACTGCCATTCATTGCCACTTTAATCTCCCCCTTTCTGATTTAGAAAACTTCAATATCCAAAACAAAACTGTAAATTCTATTCCAAAAGTCTGAAAGATTAACAGCACCTTGGTTAATTCCTGCTCGGAACAGGAGCAATTCCTGCTCTCCTCCTGCAGACTAACTGCAGGAGTTAGTCTCCTATAGCTAGATGTGAGGCTGTACCTAAAGCACATCATCAGATAAATGCCAAAGTTAGACAGTACCTCAGCCCTAATGCCTTTCCTTTTACAGCTGTAAGAAGACCACTTCTCTTCAACTTTATCAGAGATACATTTTCTACATTTTTGCAGACACTTTAGATACTGATGCGGTTTCAGGGTACAAATTGGTGACATTACAGCACAGTCACATTATGACACTGAGTGATTTGCTAAAGGCTACACCTCAGTACTACAGAAATCCAGTAAGTGGAAGCAGCTAAATCACTCTACATTAGTAGGAATGGTGGGTCTTATTTAAGAATTAGAAGGGAAGCACAGGAACTAGTTTAAACTTTTTTCCCCCCCTCTTTTTGTTTCCATACCATATATACAAACGTCAAGAAGCAGAAACCCCTATGGTTTGCCAGCTCAGGTAACTCTCCACAGAGGCCGCAGTCACTGGAGCTCTATATTAAAAAGCTTCTGAGCCAGAAGGGCAGATGCTAATGGGACGAGCAGATGCACCACCAGCCTTCTGACAGCTGGTACTGAGGGAGAGCAGATACCCTGAGAACTGCCACTGCCATCTGAGCTGGCCTGTCACAGCTGTGCCCCTGCCCTTTAACTCAGGAGTTTCTGCTCAAAAGAAAAGTGGGTTTGCGCAACAGCAGATCAGCACAAAGCATTAAAAAAAAAGTAGAAGCTCACAAAAATTACCTGAAAACTTAATCAACTCTGCTATACATCTAAGTAATTGATGATTCTCATTTCATTCATTTCTCTACCCAAACAGTATTCTTACCTGAAATCAAATGGGAATCATCTTTGTCTAGAAAATATCATAACCTAGCAAACAACAAAACCCATCATCATGGTCTCTTGACGGTGCCCCCATTCACATTACAGTCTTGGAGGGAGCCACAGGCTGTCCACATCCCAAAAACACAACTTCTCAGTTTGCCACACTCCAGAGGGCGATACAAACTTGTAAAGGGAAGAAAACACAACAGCTAATTACGATCCCACCACTTGGGCCCTAATACAGTAATTTTTTTCTGAACTCTTTAGAAAAACTGTGTTGAAAATGGTAGTTAGAGCTCCTATTCTTTAAGAACTTCTTCTGACTATTATGTATGGTACCTGCAGACCCATGCAGTCATCCATATTGTATCTTATTCTTGGCCTCCTAGAGGTCCTTCAGCCATTCCATTCTCTGGTTCTGCATTAACTGGTCCTACTTACTGACAAAGCAAAGCATATTTACATTTATTATTTGAATTTCAAAGACACCAAAATATCTGGTAGTGCAAGTTTCGGGCCACAAGCAACATTACAAACAGCAAAACCTTTTCAAAAGTAATAAGCTATCTGAAGACAGAAGAAATATGGGGATTTCATAATACCGAACCACGGTGAACTCACACTTCATAGCAGCATGCAATTCTCTCTCACCTTTTCAAGAGCAATGTCAACATGTCCACAATTGTTTCAGTTTTAGAAAATAGTGCCAGAACACTAAACCATGCATCCAGTCACAACCTGTCAAGATAGCCAAAAATCAGATTCTAATAAATCATTTGGACTATTCCAATGTGAAGTCAGACCTAAGTACAACCTTATACTAAAGGTCACAGGCACTTGAATCTGGAGGTTTTACCATAATAGGATAAAAACAGGAAATAAAAAAACATAAATCCAAAAATCCTGAACAACCTAATCTTGTAAGGAAACAGGCTTTATGCAAGCACACTGTGTACTGCAAACCGCATATTTTTATCTCCACAATATTTAAAATCATTGGCTTCACTCAAATTTGACAGAGAAGCAGAGGTCTCAGCTATTTAACGTATCTCCTTGTTGTATAATACTATAAATAGAGAAGGAGGTATAAAAATGACTCCTGGGAGGGGGAGGCTGAACAGGAGCTCGGTGTCATTTATCAGCGAGGCTGCACTGCCACGATGGGTTAGAAACAACCACTTAGCAGCCTTCAGTGGCTTTGTAGTTACTTACTTTTCTTACTTTCAGAATAGAACAAAGTAGAATTTCCTTAAAGTATCTGTTTTCATAGGGGTGAGAAGTGAAGGTCTCCATATTTATTATTCTGTGTCTTTAAAACGGTCATAAAAACAACCATTACTCCTAACTTCTAGGTAAACATCCTGCACAGGGCCATGAAACCCAGATCTGTAGAACATTTTAAATTTAAAAACAGAACAAGAAAACCAAACAGACTTTTTTTTACCCCTAGGAAAAACCAAAACATCTAAATAAAAATGATGCTAGCAGATACTACCTTTCTCTTCAGCCAAGAAAAGGCTATTACTTCTACTTCTAAAGTATTTTGTAATTAACTTTTGCTATTACACTGGATCATGATGGTTTTACCCTAAAAGGCCACACAATGCATTCTTCAGTCTCCTGTATTAGCAACAGAGAAGATTTTTATATGGCCTTAAAACCCCAACATGTTGCAGTAACAGTCAGAGATGATCAAGTGGGATAAAAAGTAGATAATGAAAGCAACTGTTCATGGGAAGCCCTGACAGTGTATGCCTGTAGTTACTTGTGACCTGAAGCACACAACACTGGTCTTGCCATTGGCCAGCTCTGTGGCCCAAGGTGGACACTTGCTTTCCTGTCCAGGCAGAAAGAATTATTCTAATAGGCTGCAAACTCCCAGAGCTTTAAGCATCATTAAATGCATGCTTAGTTAAGAATTTTCCACAAGGGATTTCTGTGAAGCCAAAGTAGACATTTGCTCCCTGTTCGTCACTTAAACACTGCTTTATCTAGAAACAAGATCACAACTATGCCCATCTTCATGTAACTTTCCTGCCATCAAAACCTCATCTTCTGAAAATAATGTTGTTTGCTACTCCAGTACAACGTTTTACCTAGCACATCGTTTCAGAAGCAGAAAAGGGCACTTAAGTTAGCAAACAGAGGTTGCTAAATAACCTTTATTTGTTTTGGTCCTGTAAGCAGTATCTCTAAATTGAAACACTCTCCCCTGAGGCACAAAGTGGCAAATAGATGAATAAGCTGAGAATTTTTGAAGACTGATGAAAGGAAACCAAGAAGCTTTATATAAAAGGCAAGCCCCACATGACTTCACTGTATGCTGAGCATTACCAGTCACATGGTAACTCCCTCCTCAGAAGCTGAGGTTGAAGAGAATGGAGTTGGAGGCATGTCTCTTCCCCAGCAAACCAAGCCTGCTTACTTTCTATACAAGGAGTTGAGCTCAGTAATGCACCATCATGGCTAAAAAAAAAATAAAAAATCAATTAATACCATATTCTGACCAGACCCCTGTCCCTCCTCCTGCTTTTTTCCCTCCTTTGTTTCCCCTTGTTATATGAAACAATGATATTAACCCACTTCTAAAAATGGAAATCTTCTTCAAAATTTGGCAAGGTACGATGTATCTGAAGTAAAATTTTCCATGCCGTAGAGCAGTCTCACATCATCCTGATGTGGGAAGCCTCATCAACTGCAGCTCTGACATGAAGAGATTTTTTCATATTAAAAATCTTTGAATGCTCATTTTGATGAGAAGTTCTCATAATTCCACAATCTGGAGCACAGAGTCACCATTTGGCTAGGAAGCTACAGCCAAGTTCATGACTTCAGAAATTCTTGTGAAAACTCTCTTGAAATTGACCAAATTACAGGCTTCTGAAATGAACATAACTCAAATGCATTCAGCAGCTATCTGCTAGGATGTGGTTTCACCAACAACTGCAGCCAGCCCATGTTAGTGTTGCTGTCATGTGGTTAAGTCACATTCTATCCTTCAATCTCCGGCCAGCTGTAGCCCTTTCTCCCCATCCCCCAGTTTGTACTGGAATTAGTGCTTTTGGTATCCCAGTCAGCCATCTCCAAGTCCCAGTACTGGCACAGAAGACGCAAGGGGATATAATTGCATCTTTTGGCAGCACTGATGAGAGAAGCCCAGCCAAACAGGAAACTGCTTTCTAGGATGCTGCTCTGTGTCGACAGCAAAGCTCTGGAGATTCGGTCTGGATGAAACGTTAATTATACTACACTTGCTTGAGCTGGTAATAAAAATATCCAGTCTCTCTATGACACTGAATATTAGCATCTTAAAAATCATCCGGAGTTTCAAAGCCAGGCAAATCTCTATTACATTTGTAATGACTACCATAGCTGCTCAGAGACAGAGAAAAATAGGAAAAATCCTCATCAAAGATAATCACGAAAATAAGAATATACTGAAGGGCCACCAGGATAGCATGAAGGGAGACATGCAATAACCATTTTATGCTCCAGATCTAGCAACTGACACAGTATTAACCAACTAGTCCAAGAGACTTGATTTAAATAGTATTGGCAGAGACTGAAGGTAGCTAGATAAAGTCATAGAAAGATTTTTTTTAAAAAAGGGAGGTAGACCACCATCTGTTTATGTTGTTTCCTGGTAATTGTGCAAGCGTACATTTTTTTAAACAGAAATAAAAATGACAATATTTCTACAATACACCAAAAATGGATACCAGCATGGAAGCTCATGCCTACATATCTAATGTCTGGTTTCCTACTGTTCCCTACTCTCTGAAGGGGAGCCTTTATATGGCTCACTGAAATAACTATTTGACCATCTCTTTTGAGACTTTCAGATCTCGTACTTTCTCAAGTTTCACTGTGAAGCATATCTTGAAAAAAATCCAAACATCATATAGCTCCCAAAGCTGTGTCTGGTTTTGCTTATACTTACTTTCTACTTGACATTACCTGCCTTAGCACCAGCTGAGAAACCTAAACTTTAGATCTAAGTTTAAAAGACCTATTCTAGCAAAGTTTAAAACAGTTTAAAAGGTATTTAGGTGGCTAATGATGCTGTTAAGCACTTAATAAGGCTTTCAGATTAATAGTAGCTGCAGGCACCTAAGTACACATAAACACATTTTAAAAACTTGCCAAGAGTGTAGAGATGTTTCTGAAAACTAGCTGCAGGAGTCTTACAAATTCCACACTGCCTCTCAGCAGAGAAGTCTAACCATTAGTTAGTTTATGGGCCACTAACTAGAAGGTTTGATGTCTCCTGCACTTGCCACCAAATTTGTTTGCAAGCACTGTGTTGCCTGATTAGCATTTGCTTCTGGTGTAGTCTAAAGATACAATTTTGAAGATCTCTGTAATTTCCAATAGTTTGTTTCTGACTGGACACTAATATTCCTGGTCTAGAGTAAAATTTTAGAGAAGTCCTAGGAACAGGGCAAAAACTTAGAAATAAAGTCAAAAGAAAATAATTGCTTGGGCTGAGGGACAAGAAAACCTTGTAAAATTGCACATTGCTTCATGAAGTGAAATTGCATCAAGGGGTAATCTACCAGCAGGAGAGGGAAGAACACACCATGTTTACATACACATTTTAAACTCTACTGCAGTCTCACATGTTCTCACTTAAAATCGTTTCAAGTCACTGTAGTATACATATGATTTTCATCCTTGTGCTGCACGTGTGGGATGCTTTGTTTTCCATATCATAATCTTGGCTTGGACTTGCAGGAATCTAACTCCTCCCCAATGCCAATGCACAATTTTAATCAGGAACCATGCAATATTTTAGAATTTCCCTAAAGCACACGCTTCTGGTTTCAGGCAATCATACAATTGGTTTAGATATCAGCATGCAGTGTGCAGTGCCAGCTGAAAGTCTGGAAGAACATCTGGTGGGGAAAAAAAAGACAGGGGGTAGCAGGGGAAAGAAGTGAAAACGTCAGGTTTTTATTTTTAAAATAAGCATACTGGTTTGTAAGCTGATCGTGATCTTTTGGTCTTTCGCTTTTGAGCGCTTAGGATAAAGAGACTGGTATCGTTTCAATTCTGAGAAAGTAGCCATGCTAATATAGAATCGTAGAATTGTTTTGGTTGGAAAAGATCTTTGAGATAATCGAGTCTAAGTATTAACTCAGCACTGCCATGTCACTCCTAAACCTTGTCCCTAAGCACCTCTTTCTCACATGCCTTTTAAATACCTCCAGGGATGGGAATGGCACCACTTCCCTGGGCAGACAGTTCTAACAATTTAACAACAATTTCAGTGGAGAAATGTGTCCTAATGTCCAACCTAAACCTCCCCTGCTGCAACTCGAGGCCACGTCCTCTCACTCTATCACTTGTTACTTGGGAGAAGAGACTGACCCACACCTCGCTACAACCTCCTTTCAGGGAGTTGTAGAGGGTGATGAGGTCTCCCCCAAGCCTCTTTTTCTCCAGGCTAAACAACCCACTTCCCTCAGCCACTCCACGTAAGACTTGCTCTCTAGACCCTTCACCAGGTTTGTTGCTCTTCTTTGGACATGCTTCATCACTTCAATGTCCTTCTTGTAGTGAGGGGCCCAAAACTGTACACAATATTCAAGATGCGAACAAACAGCTTCTTGCCTTGGAGTTGCACCTGAGGTCCATTACAACAAGAGACATTATAAGTTAATACATTGTACAGACATTTTACTCCTTTTTTTTTTCCTAAAAATAAGCTCAAACCCAAGATTAAAAGCTTGTCTAGGATACGACACAAGACTTAAAAGTCATGAGTACAAAAGACCACCACCGTTCCGCAATATGGCCAAGATCAGCAGGATGTGGAAAAGTTGTCAGCTTTCAGCTAGATCCTACAGTTCTCCATGTACCTGCCAAATAATGATTCACAGCAGAAGAATTCTCAGAATGTTGTGCAGCAATCATGAAAAAGCAATCAAGAGAAGTATTATGGTTTGCTGTATAGATCAAAGGCAAATCAAGGCTGAATTATTGGAAAGAGATCTTCCCGAGGTAAAACAACTGATCGATTTAATGTAAAAACATGATGACTAACGTCCAATACACAAAGCAACAGATCAAAATGCTCTTTCTTTCTAGTATCAGCAATCAAGGAACTGTAAACCAACTAAATAAAAAAAATCCACCCCAAAGTCTAAAAATACAGACATAACCCATGTAATTCAACTCGCTGAAGCTATACAAAAAACCCCTCTAAGGAATACCCCAACCACCAGAAGCAGTTGCAGACACCTTTCCAAGGGACATACAGTTTACTCTGAAAGTCCTGCCATTCACTGCCCTCTGATGCTGGGCTTCTTGGCCTGAGTCAACATCTCCATTTCAAAGCTGCCATTTGCTGATGGTGAACAGAATCCAAAGCTCATCGCTCCGCAGAGCTCCCTGCAGCTGGCTTCAGCTCTTTCAAGTGTGCTTATTAAGCTGCAGCAAGAAACTACACCTATGAAGGCCGCCCAGCATAGCCCCTGGGACTATCTTGTTGCTGTTAAACTTCAGCAAATTGAGCCACAGTATACCAAGCTAGCATCCTCCCCAATTTTTTTTTTTTTAAAAAATCACTTAAAAAAAATCCATCAACTTAACAAACAAAAGTGAATGAGAAAAAGGAGCATTATGCCTGAAACATGCATTTCCTGCAAGATTTCCCCTTGAAAACATCTGTGAACAATAAATATAGTTTCATTTTCAAATCACAGGATAGCATCTTGCCATTGAAGTAAAAATAGAGCCAGGCCTGGGCATGTTGAAAAGAAAGCAAGTATTTCTGAACTCTTGTGAATACTGCCACCCCTCTTAGCTCTCTTTCAAAGAAGGCAAGAAAACTACCAACATCATCTGTTGCTCCATTAGCCGAAGTGGCAGGTTTGTGGGCAATCCAGAAGTTCCAGCTTGGGTCATTAAACACAGCCATAGAATAACCTACCCAGGAGCTTTTCCCAATATATATGCTTTAATGAACCCTAGAAGTTGAACTAAACAAGACTTAATCCCTCTAAGCCAACTTCAAACCCTGGCAAGTATATTCTCCTTGTGTGCATATTTCAAATGTCACTACTAACACTAGACGTAGCTTGTGGGACTAATGAGCCAAAGCCATTAAGGCCTCACAATATATAAACAAAAAAAGTCCCAGAGGCAAAAATGGCACAAGTTTATAGTAAGGAAATAAATTTATGTCCTCCTCTTATCTTGCTAAGGGCATCCTGATATACTATGAATTGCCTCTGCTAATCAGCGTAAGAGGTCTAGTTTAATGCAACCACACTTATAGATGTTCAAAACAGCAGGAAAATGACTAGTAGGTAAAGAAACATCAGTGTCACTATGTGACACTTAAAACCAGCAAGACTAATACTAACCTATATGTATTCATTGGGCAGGTTAGGTTTAAGAAGCTTATATAATATATATATATAAGCTTCTTATATATATATACTTCTATACAGAACACCTAAAAAAGTTCAACACAGTTTTGTTGAAGGTAGTACACAGAACATACACAAAAAAAAGGAATAAATTTAAAAAGTAGACTAAGAATGGCTCATGAGACTTTTAGCAACTCATGCAGAAATGCAGAAGTCGTGCACGTTGCTTATACAATTTTTGAAAGGGTGGTCTGAGAGAAAAAAAAAAAATAGCCAAGAACAGGTAAAGCAGTTTTCCCAAAAAACAGAGCAGTTTTGGGGCCAGGCAATAGCTAAAGAAGGGGTGTAGAACCTCAAGTGGAGAGTCCCTTTGCAGGAGCAGATAAAACAGGACTTATTTTGGTGTCATTTTGCGTATTTTTATGTAAACCCAGTATCATATCCTATGAGAATGAATTACTAGAAACTTGGACTGTTAAACACAAATAGACGCTCTTCAATCCACGATCAAAACAAGAAGAATATTTTGATAGTACCAAAAGCTAGAAGGCGTTTGCAGGATAGGGCTGGCTGATGCAGCTTTTGTGCTGACAGCTGCAGAGCCACAGCCACAAGGAAGAAAGACCTGCCGATGGGAGCGCACCAGGCAACGCCACCGAGTTATAGAGCAATCCCACCTCATCAAAGCTGCACCAACCTGGGCCACAAAGAGTTTCCCCATTCAAGCCCTCTTCTAGAATACATTCCTTTTGACCATTATAGAGCTAGCAAAAATAAGGACTTTTTTAGAGCTTGATATTCATGTGTGCTCAGCAGTTTATTTGACTTTGGCAGGGTAGGCAATAAAGAGAGATGGAATATAGGACATGCAGTTTACATAAAACGTTTGTGCGGATTTGCTGTATCAAATCAGGATTTTAAAGCTTGTTATATAAGAGAAAGAAAAAAAAAATCCCAAGTTTGGCCAGGTTCTATGCAATCTGGATGACTGATCTCATTTAAATAAAGCTCTAATAATAACTCAAGAAGTAGTGCACAATTGTATTGCAATGTCCTTTTCTCCCTTGAAAAAGGTATTTATAATAAATAGTTTCATTTAATAAATATTTAAACAATGATCACAGGCTCTCCAATCAACCTAGCTGGTCAAAGATTAGAGCATCAGTGCAGTTCAGAGTATCTACACAGCCTACGCCCTGAGTGCTGCATCTAGTTCAGGAGGACAAGTTTAGGTCAAATACTTAACCTTGTTGCCTGGCTTTTATCAGTCTGTGCTATAACTTTTACAATAAATATGGTTTAGGATCTAATTGATTCTTATAATTTTTAAGTAAATCATGCCTCCAGTGATTTGTAAACCTACTTGGGCAACTATAAATTATTGTAAGTGCATTATACAGAAAGAGAATGCAATGTTCTCCATTTAATAATCCCCAAATGGTTTGTAAAGAACATTGTAGGGCTTGTATCATGAAATGCAGCATCTGAAAGAAAGCAGAAAGGGTAGGCTACTATTTAAGGCATTCATTAAAAGATAGGTAACTTGCAACTTTCTCCTTTATTTCCCAGCGCATTTTGTCTTCTCTGTTCTAAACTTTCAGATTACAGCTAAATTGGAGGGGGAAAAAAAGGGGTTGAGGACTCTGTTTTGCAGTGTGAAAGACCACTACCATACCCAATGCTTCATTCCTGAGTTGTAGAATGTAGTTGGCTTGCTCAAGGTGTAATACAGTACTTGAAATCTGGTATCTAGCTTTTCCAACATTAATATTAAAGTCAAGTTATTGCTCACTCTCATTTTCAGTAGGTTTATCTGTGCTGACTGCACTATAGCTTTCCTTACAAACATCCTCAATGTGAAACAACAGATTATTTTCATTACAACAAAACAGGAAAGGTTTGAGCACTTCCCCCAATATATTAGAAATAAATAAATAAATAAATAAATTCAGCAATAAAGATGATAACAGCAGTCAGAGATAAAACTGCAGTAAAACTTCACTCAGTAATCCATCAAGCTGGGAATACTGTGCAGAGGCACTGACTTGTTTCAGAGACTGAACTCCAGTTTTCCAAGGACAAAACATTTCTAAAACTAAACTGAATCAAATCCAAAGGAACTCCTCAGAGTTACCTTGCAGACACGACGGTTCATGTAAGCAGGACTAGTACTGGGTAATACAGGGCTTTACAAAGCGTCCAAAAACTAGAAAGTAGTAACAGTAATTTTTAGCCACACTTAAGGGGCTGCACCCTGCTTAGTACCTACAAAAGCAAAGTGGTTGCAGGTAACACAGCTTTATGCTTAAGTCATAGACCCAGAGATGCTATCAGATTTCTAATTGCTCAGCTTCTCCTTGTACTCTGTAAGTTGCATTGTGACTGCAAACTCCTCCTGGTATTTCAACTACAGGAGAAAAGAACTATTCTTGGCCTTTTTTCTTTACACACCTGTGGGCAGACAATACTTTGCACTATATTTTCTCTTTCACAGGAGTATCTACATTTCTGCATGTAACAAACTACTCTTGTATTATACAATACTCACTTCACCCTCCTTGCAGCTGTTCCAAATACTAACTGGCTCAAAACCCACTAAGCAGCACAAATGTAACACTGTATAGAGATGGCACTTCATTAGAGAATCAACGAGAGGAGATAGACTAAAGCTGACCTATAGATTCTATACTAAGATCAAAAGATCTTATTTCTGTGTCTACACCATCCTCTGAAGAATCCAATTCTCTCGCGCTTTCTCTCTCACAAAACTGGATTTATTAGTATGTCTGTGTACGATGTACAACATTTTGTCCCGATTATCACTTACAAAACTAAAAAGCAAATAAATATTCCTCTTTGAAAACATGTATATTATTTTGTTAACAAATTCCAAATGAATTCCTTAGCTACTTTGAGGCCATGCACTCAAAAATTCACAGCTGTAGAAACGACGGCTGCAAAAATAAAATTTTACACTAACACAGAATCATGACTCACAATATGCTCACTCTATCTGCATTCATTTTAGAAAACTGATGAACTGATGACAGGTGTCAGTTTGTGCTTCTTACAAGAAAGATCAGATGGGAATCCAGATTGTAGTTTTACCAGAGGTCAAATAAGAAAATACTTTTAGAGCTCCAGAGAGCCTAGGGAGCCGTGTGTCCAACAGTTATCCTAATAGTGCTCACTTTTAATCCTGTCTTTGCTGGGATATGTAGAAAGAGACCATTTAATTGCTCTCTGCAAGTCAGAATTGGGACTTAACTTGCATTGTAGAAACAATTCCTTTTTTAATAAAAAAATAACACAATTTATTGTATGGTTGGCTAAACTGTTACAAAAACATGCATTTTTCCACTGCTTTATTTCTATGCAACTATTACACGTTTCCACAGGAGTCCTGTAGCTGTGTATAACAGGACACATGATGGCTGAATTACAAAAAGAAGTCAAAACCTCAATTACACTTAAAAAAATAATAAAGTTCCTGCTAACAGTCAATATGGAGACCATACTCCATCCAGTATCAAGCTTTCGCTTCCACTGTCTATTAGAGCCAAGAATGAAATCACTCTGTAGCAGTGTCCCCGTCCTTTGTGCGGCAGAAGCTGTTCCTTGGCAACCGACACAGTCAACTGAGTTGCCACAGAAACGGGAAAGACTAATTTATAAAAATTCTGAAACAAAGCAACTGTAAAGGCAACCCTAAATAGGATGGGTATATTCAGTATTGCTTCCTACAGCATTCACACAGTTTAAAAAAAAAAAAATTAAAAAATACTAAATTACTAGTTATAATTTCCACTATTTCTGCAAAATCGGGTTTACAGGGAGCTTATGTTTCATCGCATGAGCAACGAGTAGCCCTTTCCTCCCTTTGGTTCAAGTTCACAAATATACCTGAAAATTTATACCATGATTGAAGAGGAAGGCTTCCCCTTTCAGCCAGTGTTTTCTCTTTCAGGGAAGTGGAGGGCTGAGGGGAAAATACACAGAACAACTGTTGAGGGGTGCGCTGCATAAGGCAAGCGTTCACATAGTGAAAAGGCAGAGCAATTGCGTACATCGTAGCTCGCTTGAGTTAAGGAATGTATATCCCAGTTTCTTATTTATCAATAAATATTTATTAGTAGAAAACATTTTATCATCTTTAGTAATTAGAGAGGTGCCAGAGACAACAATCTCCCAAATGCATTTTAACCATGTTTACATTTTGTGTATGTGCACCTGTGGAGAGCACGCTCACGGCGTACATTTTTACTAGTGAACAAGGGGTTGGAGGGGGAAAGCCCACCACACGCTGCTTTTCCCAGGAAGGGAAACCAATATAAGAACAATCCTCTCTTCAAAGAGAAAACTGGTACATTCTGCTGCCTAGCCAGGCAAATTAACTTCTCAGCATGACATAAGTGAGAGAAAGAGATGAAGAGAACCTGAGTGCATTTGCTCAGGGACACAGACTCGCTGATGGCAGGTCCCTGCCAGCGGGTGCAGGATGGATCTTCCTCCTGCCACGTTAACTTCAGCGCTCTCCGATTCACTATGACATCTCCACAGAGTTAGACAGTAACTATTTGTTTCCTGGACAGTTGGCTACTGTCAAACATGGTATCAGTGCCAACAGTCCTGGCTGCCTCATCTCCACAAGGGGAAAAGTCCACTTGCAGCACCAAGGGCATCGGCCTGAGCCTGTTTTACTTGGTAAAATTCTATAAAGTCATTGGAATTGCTTCAAAATTGCTATTGCTCTTTCAAGCTTGACTTAAGCAGACCTGTAGGTTCAAAATGTCTAAGGCAAGGACTGAAATAAATAGTCCATGCACCATTTCCATGGGAAACTAGACTAGAACTGAAGACATTGGCAAGTTTAAAAGAAAAAGCATCCTCCTGATGCTTTCTGCAAATCAAACAAATCATTCATACAACTGTACTCATCCTCAGCTATTCAATGAACTGTGAAAACCAGTATTTTCACTGGTGATTATCACCGAGATTGTCAGGTATGTAAAACTCACTAGAACCAAAGGAAAGCAACTGCTCTGGAAAAATCCTGCACATCAGTGTTGTTATGAATTATGAAAGGAAAACAAAAATACACATCCCAGTTGAACACTTCCCTGAGTTCTCTTTATTTAGCACCTTGCCTGCTGCATAAACAAAGAAATTCTGTACAGATTCCATTCATTTTAATGCAATAGTGAAGTAATTTTTGCACTACAGGGTGCTTGCAAGAAGTTCCTCCAGTGTTATACACAAACAGCCTATTTCCCCACCACAGACAGACTCACTTTAACAACCTGGCAAATACTACTGTATACAGCACTAAAGTAAAAGTTAAGTAGAGGCTAAAATTTAACCTCTATAGCTTGAAGGGTTGGTGTACCAAATATTGTCTGTGAAGTTCTCTATACTATGGTGCTCCAACAGAGCTACAGTTAACTTTTGAGATAACCTTAGAGAAGCCCAAAAATATAAAACAAAGTAAAAAACTTATCCAGCTATCTCAGAAGTGGTTTTATACTTGAGTTATTCAGCTGTTCATATGCCTTAGAACAGTTAGAGGCACTGTCAGCTGAGAGACAAAAAAAGTGGGTACCCTACATTCTTCTCTTTACAGACTGTGTCCCAAAGTATAAGAAGTTTTTGTTTATCAGCTGTTAATTTGTTTCATTGAAATACATCACTGCACGTTATCTGCTCTTTGATGAGGCAAGTAAAGGTACAATCTCCACTATGCAGTCTTAATTCTCTTCTGCTGAAGACATGGTCCAGTTTTAAGACTTCTTGAACTTCCCTTGATCTTACAGGCAGTCAATAAAAGTCTACCAGGGTATATGACAGCATTAGACTTTCAATACACTTTCCAAATGGTGACTGACAAATCCATTCTTCACTGTGTACATGAGTTCAATTTATCTACAGAAAAGATTGTAACTCCAATCTGTCATCAGATTATTAACTTATTAGAACAATGTAGCTGCCGTGATATATGTTAAATCAATAACATGCAGTTTACTGCTAATTTTAGCAGTTTCTTGCTTCCTCATCGTAAAATATCCATTGGATTAAGGATCCTTTGTCATTCTGAAACATTTTGGTCAACAGCCAAATGAGCCAGCAGTGTGCCCAGGTGGCCATGAACGCCAACAACATCCTGGCTTGTACCAGAAATAGCGTTACCAGCAGGACTAGAGAAAGGATAGTGCCCCTGTACTTGGCACTGGTGAAGCCCCACCTCAAATCCTGGGCTCAGTGTTGGGCTCCTCACTACAAGGAGGACATTTTGGTGCTAAAGCATGTCCAAAGAAGGGTGAAGGATCTAGAGAACAAATTTTACGAGGAGCAGCTGAGGGAACTGGGGTTGTTTAGCCTGGAGAAAGAGAGGCTGAAGGGAGAACTTACCACTCTCTACAACTACCTGAAAGGAGGTTGGAGCGAGCTAGGTATCAGTCTGTTCTCCAAAATAACAAATGATAGGACAAGAGCAGGCGGCCTCCAAGTTGCACCAGGAGAGGTTTTGCTCACAGACAACATGGAGTGGAAGTAAAAGAGAAGCGATATGAGCACTGGATTGTGCGTGTGTTTGTACATAAGCAGACAAAAGAGCTCCAACCTGCCTTTCCCAGATGGGCAAGTTATTGAGTAGTAGAGATCTGTGCAGGCATTTCTGAAGAAATGAGATCTGAATTATGAAGGGTCAGAAAAGGGTGAGTAAAATAAAAAAATCATCTCTTTTTGATATAGATTACTTGTATCCTTGCTCAGGAAATAACTTTAACATTTATTGGGGAAGGAAAAAATACCCCCAAACCACCCTTCCCTTTGACTCCCTGCCCCTTCCTACACACTGTCTTCCCTATCGGAAGGGAGAAATCTCAGAAGGGTACATTTTGACCAGCTGTTTTTGAAACACTGATAAGTAGCTGATGGTCTTGCTTCACCTTCACATGACAATTCAGAAGCAAGTGAATGACATAAGATATCTGAAGAGAGTTTTCACGGAGTATGAAATTTTATGAATGAGAGTAGTACCAAAAAAACTGGTTAATTTAGTTTATTATTCTATCGGAGGATGTGTCACAATAATTGAAACTTGTCAGCATTAGCCAGTTGACTCAGAACGATATTATTCACAGCATTTAAATCTTTTCAGAGAAAAGAAGTTTGAGAACCTGAAGCCTGCAGAAGATTTCAAAGTAATACAGAAAATAGCCATCTAAAGGGAAGAAACCCCCAATTTGTCATTTCACTGACAAGACAAAAACAAAGTTAGGCTACTAAAGCTATTAAGTCTTTTGTCTGCTAAAATTTTTATTCAAAAAGCCCTTACTTTGCTTCAGCTACAGCTTCACCAAATTAAATCTTGAGATTATGTCTGCAAAGAGAACTTTTACAGACTTGCTAAAGATCTAACATAAATACTTGGATACCTCACAGCTTACGTAGATGGTAGAAGATGCTCTAAATTATTTGTTATCCTTTTGGAAATGGAGGAGTATCTACCCTTCTATGGTCTAGAGTCTTCTTTCTTCAGGATGCATTATTTGGGATATACCAGGAAACAGCTGCTTCTCCCTCTGCAGTGCCTGCCAATAATCCTTCTGAAGTTCTTTACTATGAGGTTGGTGAGACAATGGAATGGGTTGCCCAGACAAGCTGTGGACACCTCATCCCTGGAAGTGGTTAAGATCAGGCTGGATGAGGCTCTGAGCAACCTGGTCTAGTGGGAGGTGTCCCTGTCCATGGCACGGGGGTTGGAACTAAGTTATCTCTTCAGGTCCCTTCCAAATCAAGCCATTCTATGATTGTATGATTTTACTTCCTGGGCTCCTGTAAGAGTTTCATAGGATTGTAAATCAGTTCTTTTTCCTGACCCACATGTAACACAGACTCCTGGGTATAGGGAGTGAGTGATCATTTCATGTCTCCTCAGCAGCTCTGGACTGCTTTCTACAAAATCTTCTCTCCTTGCTGTTCCCTCTGTGCTGTGTTTTGCCTCACTGTTCCAGTCTACTAGCACCAACCATGACAACTATATTGTCCTCTCAACTTCTATCTGTATCTCCTTTCGCATAGCGCAGATTATCCAGTCTTATTCTCATCTTCCATGTCCACTACCAAATAATCAGTCCCTCCTTCTCTACATCCCTGATTAAGTCCTAATTTAAAAATTAATCATCTACACCTTACTAAAGGCAAAATGTCAGTCTTATTTCACATAAGCCTCCCATTTAACTGTTATCCAGCATTTTCTGCCTAACCCTGACTGGGACTGCAGTCAGAAGTGGTGTCTTTGTTCTTTCTAATGCAGCACACACCCACTGAACCTCGGAAAACTGTTCCAGCTCTACTTGACAAGCTGAAAATGACTTGTCACCTTTTCTAATCTGCTTGGAGGGGTATTTTTTGTACTAAGTTTTAAGACTTATTTCCAGGGATTAATCTAAAATAATACAGAATAAAAATTAAGTAAAGTTGGTACACGTTTTTAGAGTGGCTTTGTTCCCAAAGAATGGAAACGCTCATTGTACAGACAGACTACCATTGATTTGGGATACAAACTTCCCACACACTCTCCCTAGGTTCTTCTAGGGGAGAAAATTTGGAGCTGGAAGGCTGCCTGTCATCTCAGGATTTCAGAATGATAAGAAAACGTGACAGGCTGCTAAAAAAAAAAAACCCACAAGGTAAAAAAAAAAAAGCTAAGCTTGATGACTGCATAACATCTTAACATTCCTGTTCAATGCTGCAGCAGAATACAATGCTGCAGTTTGAAACTAAAGGCAATGGAGAGCCTCCCACACCCAGGGGAGGAATTGGAAGCAGTGGTGAAGAGCTTCAATCAGTATAAACACAATACAGGTCATTTTTTAGAGCACTCGCCTCTTATTTCAGTGATTCTTCTGATTATTTGCCTGTAAGAGAAGCAGCACTTTTAAAGCTTGTCTCTTCCTACAGAGGTACAGTGTGACATTCAGTTGTTCCTCTCCCCCTCCCTTCTGTAATATTTAAGAGAGTAGTTCCTACTGTTTGCTGTGAAAGATGACTGGCATTCAGTTGGACTCAGCACAAGAAAAAGTGGAGCTTAATTTTCTTTTCTAGGACAGCCCTCCTCCATCTGCAGATAGAAGGGTTCACTTTTACAGGGATGCCACATTTAAAAGCTACTCCTCCTACAGTGTCATTGAAGACTTGCCAGAGAAAGGAAAGTCTCATCTTTTCGTTCTTATCACCTCCTTCTCCGCACAAACAACCAAAGCATAAAACACATCAGGCTGTATACCAGGACCTCACACTTAAATACTGCTGCTTAAATAAGATTTAAATAAAGCTGCAATATAATTTTGGTTGAAAGCATTTTTCCAAGAACGTTATTCCTACAAATTCTATTCATCTACAATGACTCCTATATAACTTTATTCATCTGCTCCTTTGGTACCACATTTAAGGTTTACTAAATGTTTTAAAACGAATTTTAGCTTCACAGAATTATTTCTTGTTCATGTCTTAATGAAATTGTCCAATTAAAACCATTTTTTTGGGGTAGTTTTTTAGCTTTTTGTCAAAAAAAAAAGTTATTGGGTAAATGTATTCATTTTGACAAATACTTTAACTGAAATCATCACATATTTTATTCATTACTGGAATACTTATACATGACTATAAAAGGGTTCATTTCCTTCCAATCTTGTGTTACGGAAACGGAGCCCCAGAGAGACTTTAAATAGTTGCTTGGCATGTCCACAATACAGATACTGAATATTCATCTCAAGTTTATTTATTGCTACATTTAACAAAAAAAAAGTGAAAAGTTCAAATATTAACGTTCCTGGTTCTCAGCCAGTTACAATAGCCCTGTTCCTCCCATTCCATCCCTTCAGATTCTAAGTGTTTCTCACCTTTCCTCACCATACTGAGAGCAATCAATGATAATCATAGTCCAGTTGGCTTTACATAAGGTAGATTTTAGTTTGCCTATCTGTGATAAAAAATGCCACCACCTGCTTTCACAAAGATGCTAACTGCACAACAACTAAACTCTTACTTTTACGTCCCATTCTCCTACATATGCATGTTTTACCACCATCTCATAGCAACGAAGTGTTCAATTTTTTTTTGCATTAAAATCCTTCATGTGTCATGCTTACTGCACTCTCATCTGGTTTCTGTTCCTCTAGTTCTGATAGGCCATTTGATTAGTCTTTCCTACATTAACTGCTTCATATTCGCCTTATTAAATTTTACACTGATTGCAGTCCATGTTCCCAATTCATCAAGATCACACTCTATTTAAACAGATTCCTCCAGAGTATTTGCAACGCTCCTCGATCTGCCCCAGAACAGAGGCGTTCTGGTTTAGAAACCGAAACGTCCAAATATGAGGTTGGTTTTTTTTCTTTAAGGCCTATAAGCCGCCTCCTTTTTTTCACAAATATACAGAATACCGAATATGCTGGAGCACAGGAGGTATTTTTAAGTAGCAAGAAGAATAGTCTAGAAGTACAATAGCATTTCAGATGGCAATGTGGACTACTCGGACAACAGGAAATAATAATAGAGTGCCTTTTTGTATTCCAGGTGCTCTCACCCGAAATCCAACTGCTTAGGTGTAAACTCTGCTACCACCATCATATGCACACAGGGGCACTGACTCTATTCATCCTCATGTAGCCACAGTAAGAAGCAGATAGAAAATTAACTATTCGGCAACAGAATCAACAATGGCATATATGGATTTTTTCATAATCATGAGCTCCTAGATTTTTAACCTTTTTATTCTTAAGCACCAAGACAGAAGTCAAGCATTCCTGAGTTTATTCCCATGTGAACACAGGGTTTCTTATTATCAGTGCCTAGTGTGCCAGGATCATTTCCCACAACACATGCGGGTTACACTCACCTCCTTCTCAAAGTTATTTCCTCTCCAAGGAGCATGTAAGTATGCCACTTAAACTCTGCATATATTGCATTAGCTTTAACTCAGATTTTCTGTGGGTGTAAGATGCAAGCACAGATGGATGTCGTACACTGAGAAATAGCAGAAAGTGAAAGAAATCTGGATTACAAGCATACCAGACAGACAGAATAAAAGAGCTGGACTACAGAATCTAGATGTTGTGCTCAGAAGACTATTCCACACACCAAACGCCACAGAAAGCACCATTTGTCAGAATTTGCTACATATTAAACAAGCAAGAGTTGCAACTAGAAATGAAAAAAAAGGAGATAATACTGGAATATACAAGAAGAGTAGTTAAAAACTCCAAGAAAATTAAGAATTCTCCTAGAAGACCTTCAGAAATAATCAAATGATTCACAGGCATGTAAGAAATCAAGAAAGGGAACATGAGACAGCAGGATACTTCAGGGACAACTAGAATGAAGAAAGTGTCAAAGGTTTAGCTTTTGGATGCATGCTGTATAGCGGCATCTACAATCTACAATTCAAATTAATGCAAAACAGACACATAACCTGGCTTGCAAGGGAAGGCAGGTGAAGGTATTTTAAACAGCAAATACTCTTCTATTTAAAAAGTCAGCATGTGAATTTCAGGCAAGGTCTGTCTTCCCTCATTTTTAATCAAAGGCACTCTGCCCTGGCCATTCCACAAGATGCCCCCAATCCTCCCCTACTGCCTGACAGCTTTGAGAAAATCATTGCTTAAGCCAAGCCAAAAAGATAATTAAAAGCAGTTCAAACTGAGATTTCACTCTCCATTCACTCAATGAGAAAACATCTCTTACAATTTTAAGCTATTAAAGCTCAGAGCAGTTTTATTTAAAAGAAGTTTCTGAGATCCAACATTTAATGGAAAAAACAAATCCACCAGAACAACTGATTTGGGAGAGGCAATCAGCCTTAACTACTTAACACAAGTTTTATTTTCAGTAACATCCAACTCTGAACTCAAAACCCTATAATGTTTGGTGGTTCTGATGGGGGCATACTACAGTCTTCTGTCTTGCTTTCTGAACTTAAACACACCTCTGATAATTTCACAACCATTTCTGCTGATTTTTATCTAGATGTAAAGTACTATACCCTGTCCTGCATGCCTCAGGTCCCCAAAGATGACTTGGCTCTTCTATGACTTCAAGAATTCAGTCGTATGGAAGAAGTTTGATTCCCTCCTCAGCAGCCCTCTCAAGCAAAAACATCTCCTTGCAGCAGGTGGTCTGACCTACTTCAAAAGTTTTTGGGGGGTAAAATGTAACAGAAAGTACTTAATGAAATTTAAGAATAAACTGTATGTGATATACATCTTGTCTCATGATTAACCAGTGACACCAGGAAAACAATCTCAAAAGAGTGTGCTTACAAAAATTTAATTGGTTTTCAAAGCACTATTGTGTTCACTCAGTACAATAGAAATATTTTAACCTACTGGTAATTGTATTAGTTCCTAAATCTGATTGAGTCTGGGCATTCTGCCCCCATGAACTGGCACACGGTAGTGGGGACACAGATTCAGAAGAGATTAAGTCAATACTTCCTACAGGATTGAACAAATCAGTTTTCAGCTTAAAGAGGAATGGAGGGGGAAGAGGCAGAACACATCATTCACCACTGGTTTAATAGTACTTAATATTGTTGTCCCTGAAGAACCTCTGAGTCTCAGTCCCACTTCTACTGCAATTCACAGCAGAAATCCTCAGACATGCAGAGTAAAGAAACAGAATCACAGAATGTTAGGGATTGGAAAGGACCTCAAAGGATCATCAAGTCCAATCCCCCTGCCAGAGCAGGAACCTAAATGACATCACACAGGAAGGTGTCCAGGCGGGTCTTGAATGTCTCCAGAGAAGGAGAATCCAACTGTATCTCCAACTTCTATACATAGCCAGGTTCATTTCAGAAAGAATCCTTCTTAGAGGTAGAGACCTGGTGTCATCTTGAACTTGATGAGTACCTGAGAAGTATATCATTGCCCTAGACTTACTTCCTGCAGAAAAAAAAGAATCACAATAGGCAATTACAGACCAAATAGGTAGAATATCCAAAGATATTTGTGTTTCTTGCCACTCACCATAAGAGACAGCAAAGTGCATGGCCTAAGCAGCTGGAAAGTATTGAAAATAAGACATTTCACAGTTAACTGCAGTTTCAGAAAAGAAACTGGGTTCATAAAAGCTTAATTCAAAAAATAAGGTAAAAAATTGAGCTGTCACTACCATTTCCTCGACCATCAGTAATTTTAGGACTATTTTGTCAGTATTAATTAAATTTTCTGGTGTTTTAAAAATCTTGGTTCCTATAAACAGAGAAAAAATGAAAGGTTTACGTTTCACAGAAAAACATGTCTAGTGACTCAATACTTATGTAGTTTGCCCTCTCAATTTTCATCGTTCATGGAATAATTTTCTTCTACACAACAGCTTGGCAAAAAGCTGTTGAAGAGAAAAGGAAGCTGAAAGAACTAAATAATCAAGGACATACTTGCACTGAGTCTCAGGTAGCTATTCAAACTTCAGTGTCATTAAAAAGCTATCAGTCTTGGTTTATAAACTCAACTTCTTCAAAAAAGAGATTGCCAAGATTTTTCCAAGTGTTTGTGCAAAATTTCAATGCCCAACAATTCAAGAAATATACTAAAACGCTTACATTAGAAAGCAATTATTTACCTTCTAATAAGCTTTATGCAGTATAAGAATTTTTCCTATGAATAATATAATTCCTTAGGAAAGAAAAATATGCTACAAAAACTATAAGAGGACTTTTTATTTTTTTTTCTTTTGACAGTGCTTAGAATTCTGCTAAATGGCTGGGAATTCTTAATTCTCTTGTAAAAACTAGTTTTAGAAGAAACAGAAACAACCCATCAAATCCAAGATTCATTACACTTTGACAGTCTTGTTATATCGTACCACTTCAGAGAAAGGAAATGCACACACCACATTTACTTATGCCAATGAAAAATTATTACTAACAATAACAGCTTCAGAGAGTAAAAATAAAATCATCCCAGTGAACACAACAGTTTGACAATACACACTGTAAAGTCTTGAAAATATTAAGTCCAGCTCTTTCAGTGAATTTCATGAAATACAGTATCTTAACAGGACAGGACAAGAGAACAGAGAAAGTTTAGGATGAGTACTACTGGCAAGCATCACAAAAAGATTTCAGCTGTTGACAGAGGATCTATCAGGTCCTAAGGACTGTGTTCTACGGAACAGTGGAAACACTTTCCAATGATCACCAGTAATCTTACGCCTCCACAAAATAGTTGTACAGCATCATCAGAGAAATCCAAAAGTCCTCTTTCAGTGAGCAAATAAGTAACAAAACCACACACAAAATCACCCCCAGCAACACCATATAGTTGCGGATGATTCTGTTTGCTTTTCCTCTCCCCTCCACCAGTCAACAATACACAAATCAGAACTCATCTGGATAAGAAGCTCTTCTTAGTTATACTGTACATTTAAAGCAATGACGAAAAGTGCAAACACAGAGGAAAAGGATACTTAATCTAGTAACTGATAGTTCGGGATGATCACATCACCTCTTTTCCACTGAGACACCCTTCCTCACACTTACACAATACGATACTCCAACTTTTGAGGAGCTGGAAATTACTCTTCCTTTAAAAAAAAAGGGCTTCTGACTGTACATAAATTCTCTAATGAGTAGCTGGATATCCTTATAAGACAATAAGATCAATTTATATGACATTTAAAGCATGCTGAGGTAGATTTGCAAGTTTTCAGTCTTCTTAAATAAGTAACTGCTTTTCCTTTGCACAGCAGGAAAGCCAACCTGAAGGTCGCAGAAGATGATATCTTCTCTTCTTAATTTTCCAAGTCAGCCTTCAGTGCCTAAGGGATACCAGTTAGGAACCCTGGAAACTCCTATTGTGAGGCAGCTTTTAGAGATGGAGCAACACAGTTGTCAGTCTCAGCTTAATAGGAACCGACCCTAGACAAATGAATGAACACACTGCTTTCAATTAGAAATGGGCTTCTGTTCACTCCTTTACAGAAGACTTTATTTGAGTAACAATTCAAATTGTTAGTCAATGTCATAACATGACATCAAAACAGTCGACTCACAGTCACAAAGGTTCAAGGACCTATCACAGCTCTCCGCTAACACCAGGATAATACCAAGTATCAGCAAATTGTCCACTCTAGAAGCTCTTTGATTTTGAACCAGATTTTTATGCTTTTCTTATTAAAGTACATTCTAATTTTTAATGAAGGTCCACTTGTTTCAATAGGAATCATAAAAATCTTCTAAGACCCACAAAGTCCATTACCACCTGCTGTGATAAATAAATAAAATCAGTGACTGGAAATTACTTATCTGTTTGGGTTTTTTTTTAATTCAATCTGTCATGGCTTCAGGAAGGGCTTTTTTCCCCTAGTATTGAGAAAAAAATCCTCATCTTTTAAGTCCTTTCCCAAAATCAGTTTCAAACGATCAAGGCCAGAAATTGTACATCTTCCAGAGAAATAATAATAATAATAAAAAAAGGTTTTGATTAAACATACTACAGACAGGAAGGAGAGAAAGTGAAGTGCATTAAATGCTGCAGAGATGCTCTGTGTTCTTGGAGAGTGTCTCTCTCAGCTACATAACATGGTGATCTGTCTGCATCTCCCAGATAAAGCCCTAAACTTCATGTCTAAAATTACGCAGCACAGGTATTTTCTGAGGGGTATGGCTGCATAGCATTCACATTAGAAGCCCTTTAGGAAGGGACAGCTTGTACATTGTAAGCCTAATGGGCTTCAGGTCCACAGATGGTAGTGCAGTATTGAAGTACCACCTCAAATATATCAGTGCAAGTTTCCCTGGCTGTTGTTTCCCTGTTAAAATGCTTGTGTGAGTTGCAGAAGCCATTTTATTTCATGCTTGCTCCCAATTAGACAGTATCTGCACAGCCACATCTCACAGAATTCATCGTGGTGCTGTGGTCAATCAACACCACCCCTGAGTGTCTGTGGCTGGCAGGGAGCTCCAAAGCCTTCAACAAAAGAGAGAAGGTAAAGTTAGCGCGCCCACGGGAGGCCATACAGAAGATAAAATGCACCTATTGTTCACATCTTTCAAACTAGGAATAATTTTAAGTTGCGTGTATCTCAAGTGGATTGTAACTACAACTGAAGAACAAATAAAAAGAACACGCACAACCAGTCACCCTTAATATAGAAGGTGCATTTAATTTTAAGAATGGAACAGATTACAAACACTGATGTGAAGAAGTAAAATTACAGAGCACATGAAAAATGAGCCACTTGCTTCACGTAAATTTTATTTTGTTTAACATTCATTTTGTCTAGATTATAATGTACACTAACAAATGCTAGATAGAGAATGTTTTTTTTCATGAATGATACTTACCTTGCTTTATATAGGTTTTTCTGTGCCAAGGGCAATCCAGGTCTAGAGAAATACATTTAAGATCTTTAATCCATTCTACAAAAGGGTAGAATTGGCCAAGAATTTACTGTAGAATATAGATATTATCAATTGTTTTCCACTTGTGAAGAACAAAATAATAAAAACAACCCCACATGCTCAGTTTAGATGTAGGTGCAAACAGTTGTTTCCTTCTTCTTGAGAGAGTACTTTCTTAAAACAGTAGTACTAATTCGTTATTCAAAACTAAGATATTAGGTGCCTTCACAGAGAGGAGTCCACAGGAAAGGGATTTTGTTTGTATCAGAAGACACCCCCTTTTGAGTGGGGTTCCAGTAAAACCCAAAAACATTACAATCAATGAAGAGAAGCTTCAAGCTTTTCAAGACTGTGATGTTCCCTTGCAGCCACAAATTTTTAATTGCCATTTTAATGACGTAACACAAGGTGATTGAGGACATCCTACCACTCACACACACTTCTGTAAGGTATATCTTTAAGTAGAAGTAGTTGTATTTCATAGTTGCAAAGGTAAGCTGATTTGTACTAACATATTTATTAAAATAAAGTGAAAAATCAGATAGTGACTTTTATTCTGGTATCTGTGCCACTGACCAAGTTATCTGTCTGGAGTCAAATCAACAGCATAATGTATAAACCGAAAAAATAATTTGCATGACTGTATCTTGTTAAGCTAAACAAACCACCTGTTCAAACAAGTAGGTCTCATTCTAAACCAGTTGTTTATACCAAAAGCAAATGGAGGACTTACACAATAATAAAGTACTTTTGTTCAAACTTAGGTCTTTATCTAAACATGCAAATTGTAAACACCCTGTGCAAATACACACAACATAGCACTTCTGAAAATGGCACTGTTTCACAATTTTGTTGTTACGTGTGACCTTCATTAGTCTTCTCCCATTTTAGCCACTGGTGGTGGTCTAGAAAAGCACTAAGTAAACAGAACCAGAGAACAGAACCACAGCAACCAAGCTCTATCTCCACAGGTAGCTGTTATCCTTGATGTTTGCACTGTGTGTCCACCCACTGCCTTTTACAAATCTGTATTTTAATGCTATCAAAATAAAAATGATACTTTCTGTTAAGGGAGGATTAAAAACCATACTGCAATGGTGCAATTACAGTAAGATATATTTTAGCTGTGAGAAAGTGTTCCTTCTCTGCACAAGTACACAATATTAAGGATCCACACTAAAAATACCTTTTCATGCACTTAACCTTTTAATCTAAAAAAATAACAATAAAAAAAATTTCAAAACCACGAAACTAATACTCACGATAAGAGTATGCCCTCATGATCTCTATTCCTACAGGCAGCGATTCAACCTATTCTTTCTATTTTTATTTTCCTTATACAGGAAAGTTGGCAAGAAAAATCACTTCAAGACCTCCCACTGGAAAGGTTTAAATTTTGACCTGAGGTCATAAGATTGTTAAACACATCTGAGAGTCCCACCATCTTCTTCAAATTCATTAGTATCTTATAGGGAAGTGATTCTATGTCTTCCTTTAGAGTATATCCATAAAAACATACATATACTATTCCAGACACGGTATGAAACCTATATAGCTTTGAGGAATCATTAATAATTGAACTTCAAGAATATATACTAAATGGACGCCACTGATGTGCTATACAATCAGACTGCAGTTGTATATTGTCCCCCTTTTAGCACAATTTAAACTATAGTCTAAATTTTCAGAAACCATGGTCAAAATATGGATTCTGAAGAGTTATAATAAAATGCAAATAAACCATTAGTCACCCTGTTTGAAATAAGGAAAAACACATTTTAACACAACTAAATTAAATGTATGAAATCCAAAGTAAATACCTACCCAATACTGGAAAACATCGTTTCAGTCTCTGAACTGCCACTCACTCGATGAGACAAGATTGGTTAATTGTGTTGGGGGCTGTTTTCTTGGTTTATTTTGTTGGGGTTTTGGTTTGTTTGGTTGGTTGCTTCCCCCACCTCCACCACCTTTCTAATGATATTCCAGCATTAAAAAGTTGAAATGACTACAACACACGTACTTAATCAAGCTCCCTGGAGTTCTAAGGAACACCTACAAAGCATCGTGTGTAGCAAAAATTACTGGGTTTTCCAAAACAATATTTTTCAGAGGGAGGAAGCAACAGGATGTCATGGAAAAAGCTTTCTTCCTAGCAATCGTAACTTTCCTCAGGTACTAATTGTCCAAGCGTTACCTCTTTCATTAAGACAAGCTCTTTACATTTTCATCAAATTTTACAGGCCATCATTTAAATTCCTTTTAACTGAACGTAATATTTATTGACGGCTTTTAGAGATACAAATCTAAACATCACAACTAACAAGGCTGTCAGAGGGAGAGCACTTAAGCTCAATTCTTCAGTGTGTAGCATCAGTATGGGACAACCACCTAACTCAGGTGCCTAGTTAGAACTCTGACTCTTACTATTTTCTTTTTGTTAGTCTAAAGGCATCTAATACAACTACCCAACAACAGTACACATACCTCATTGTCCACCTGCACTACCAGGACATGAGACTCATGTCAATTTTTACCATGGATTGGCAGTTCCAGTGTTCACTTCATAAAATAACTCACAAGAGATGGCTGTATAGAATAGTCTTTCCCCAAGTTACATTCCCAAAGAACAATCCTAGGAGAGCTTTATTCTCTTATCCTTACAGTAAATTACTTTTCTTGGCTCACAGCTTTAAGATTTTATTGCTGTTTAAGTTAGCGATGAAAGATTTAATCACAGATTTGTTAGCCACTGAACATCAGCTTCTCCAGAACTTTCGAAGCTCCAGCAGGAGTCACAGTAGAAGTTCCCAGCTATAAACACTACTGGAAAAATTTGGGCTTTACCATGGATTTCCTCCCAGTAATCATTCACAGCTTGACTTTAGCAATAAAGAAATCCATCATCGTGACCCCAACGCCATCTGGAAGACGAGGCTTTTGGCAGAGAAAAATGGAGCAGTGATTGCCTAACAGCACAGGAAATCAATGACTTCCCGTGCAGGGGTGAGCAACAGGCTGCTCCTGTGGGGCACAGGATCATTCATTTCCCTTTCTGCCGCCAAAGCTGCTTTGTACAGGCAGTGACCAAAGTCTTTGTCACACTGGTAGGACACCCAAGCACACACCTTACTCCAAATCATGTTTTTACCAGTAGGGTTAGGCAGAGGACTACGCAATTTCAACCGTATAGCCAAAAAAGAGAAAGGAGTGTGGAGACACCAGCCTCCTGGGAGAGCCTTTAGGTTTCAGGCTATGAAGTAGGTAACAGATGTCCCAGTACATAACTGATTTCAGTTCATCTCAAATCCCATGACTTGACAAACAATTCAACGGAACTTTGACTACATCAGGGCCAAGAAAATCTGGTCTTCCCTTTCCCCCCTAGTAGTAGGATAGTGCTCTTTACTTCCAGCAATTACAGCTAGAACATTTTGCTAGATGCAAAAGTATTTTTTCACTTTATGTACAACCATTAAACGAGAGTTTGGAATATTGAAAAAAAACAAAAAAACAAAAAAAACAAACCTGAGTGCATTATCCAGGAAACAACAGGTCACATTGGCCGCCTTCCAGGCTGCTCTTCTTCATAGCTAAACCACAAGTTTACTTACACGTACAATACAAAACATACATGCAGTCCTTGTTATTGAGAGGATTTACACAAACTGGAATAGTCACTCAAGATCTTTGTCAGGGTCAGAGCAGAGACCACCACTGATCTCTGCAGCTTTAAAATCCCTCAAATTTACTAGCCCAATTGCTCTCTGGAGCATGAGGCAAGTTAAGGACAAGAGTCGAAAGCTTCCCCAGAGAGTTTTTGCTGCAGGTAAAAACAACTTCACATTCACAGTTTTTCTCCAGGTCAAAGCTCCCAAGAAAAACACAGTAATGGGATCATTACAGACATGTATGCAATCACCAAGAGCTGAACTACTGTCTGTAACTGGTATCTAAGGTTACAGATACAAACAGCAGACGGAAGGGACTACTGCTCAAGCCAGACTTGGCCCTGCTTTGAACCAGTGCTCCAAGTAAGCAGCTCGTCCATTAACCAGCCCTCTCTGAGATCAGA
Organism: Baryphthengus martii; assembly: GCA_013396935.1. Taxonomy (NCBI): domain Eukaryota; kingdom Metazoa; phylum Chordata; class Aves; order Coraciiformes; family Momotidae; genus Baryphthengus; species Baryphthengus martii. The sequence continues at coordinate 24,701 of VWZK01017461.1, read as the reverse complement.
GGGTACTGCTGCAGCTGTTTCCAGAGTTATGCCTCCATATGAACCCCAGTAACTGTAGACATGTTAGGATCACCACTGGATTTAGCGGAGTATTTATCTGTATCGAGCACACTTTGCAGCATCTCCTGATAGCTACACTGTCAGCTGTATACCTGAGAAATCATTGAGCCTAGAATCTATATTACACAGCTATACCACAGCAGAAATCTTGATCATTAGTAGCTTCTAGCTCCTCAGGGAGACTGTTTGCTCATCTTTCTACCCACATTTTATACCTCCATCATTTCTTCAATTTAATAAGTTACACCTGTAAATGCAAGTATCTGCCTAATTTCTCTAGAGTCATCTCTGCTCTAAATCAATTCAGGTCATGCTGAAATTAGTCTTGCCCTTCACTAGGTTAACAGCTTCTCCAGTTTTGCTATAATTAATATATGTCCGTAGATGAATTACAAATAAAGTGAAAGACAAAAAAAGAAGTAGGATTACTCTGTAATTTTTTTTCTTGTTCCTCCATCCCCAAGTTCAGTAAGAAGCCTCTCATTTAATTGCAGTAGGGTAAGATTTTTAAATCAGCAAAAAGAGAGACACTGGTTGGAGGTATTTCATAGAAGAAATAACAGGTAACCTACAAGAGACTCCTCAAAAAATGTGGGCACCACACATAACCCTACCTGTTCTCCTGCAAAAGAGAAAAAGTTCACTCATTTTCTAAGTTTGCACCTTCTTCACAGTCTGTTTTAGCCACAGTAAGATTCATCATTTGGTCACTCTGAACAGCAGTAGGCCTACATTTATCATGGTAGAATGTGTCCTCACTGTTTGTTCTTACAGTTTACGGAAAGACAAGTACAATGACTCATAAAACTGCTGCAAGAAAAAGCTGAAACAAGTTAACAGAATGAGCTTCTTTAAAATTACATCCTTCAGCCTACTTTTCCGGTATACAGAGANTTCAGCCAACTTCCCCAGTAAACAAAAAAAAAAAAAAAAAAAAAAAATCACATCACACTTTCAACTGACAGTTTTAGACTTACTATTTATCATAAAAGGAAAGACCACCACTGAGGCCAATTAATCCTTCATGATCATGTTCCTGAACTGTTGACAGACCTTAAGCACCCTATAAGCAATGGAAGGTCTAGTTTTCTGTTCCAGAGAAAAGTAATTTTTTACTGATGTACTATTCTTCTCCTTTAGGAAAACTATATTTTCCTCATGCTGAGAATGATCATCATGAAAATTCTTACCTGTTTTCCATCTAGTGTGTATAAGCGCTTAACCACTCCTGAATCCAGCTTGATGGCATCAGTTATATCAGTAAGAACCTGTTCAAATGAATGTGCTGTCTTCTTGTTGAGCAGAATCCGGACTGCTTTCCGTGGTTTCACTCCGCTCCTGATGATAGTGACTAGTTTAGGCCTAATGAAATCCTTATTCTCTTTTGCATCTGGAGTACCTCCTTTAGCAGTGGCAAGAGACGGCACTGAACGAGAAGCAGAGGTTGTCTTGACATTCACTGACCAGTTTGGGTTTACATTCTTTGTGTACTCCAGTTTCTTGAAGGGTTCTATGGAACCACATACATAGCTTTCCCCTGCAGAAACAAAAGTGCCAAACCAGCAAGTCAGACAACAACAAACAGACAAATACCAAATCAAATTCTTCTCAAATTATTAAACATTAATCTAATCATTCATCTACAGTGCATAAAACATCGATCTCTTCCCTTCTCAGACGCTACAGTCTATAAAAAAAACCTTTTAAAGATCATTTGCCAGCTAACCATTCAGAAAATGTTGTTACAAAATCCTTGAAAGCAACCATTTTCTTTTCAGAAAACCCCACCCATAGCAGGGATCGCTGCTGTCAGTAAGTAGTGGTCCTACCTAATCAGCTGCCCGGCCCCAGTGCGTTATCACAGTAGTGCCCCAGCCTTCATGCTTAAATGGCCTGCTCCTAAGAAAGCAGGAGGTTCCAAATTCTTCAGAGGAAATAATATGAAATGTTATCAAAACTATAGGTTACAGTTAACTTTTTATAGAAGGGTGAATAAAAGTGTCATAGGAGATTTTTTTTTAACGTTTGATTATTGAAAGCTTGAAGTAACGTAAACCCAGGATATGCATCGGCAAGAAATCTCATTGTATTATTCTACTGATTCAATACATAATATGGAGAGGAAAGCAAGGAAAAGAGCAGTAATCAGAGTTCTCCTCACAATAAATTTACCATGCATTAAAGGAAAAAAAAAAAATACTACAACTCCTATTTCTATTGGAGCATTATCTACAATATAATATTTTCGCAAATACCACACCCACACCATTTCTGGGGAACCAGAAGATAATCAGCAGGGGTGTGCTGATGTTTTTCTGGCTAACACCTCAATCCAGTCCAGCTACAGGGTGCTGTGAGACAGGAACCTGCTTGGGTGCTCCCAACCTCTCGCTTGAGCTTGGCTGAGCGACTGTACTGCTGGATGAACTGGATCAGGTCAGTGATCTGATTGAACGTAACAAAGACAATACAAATTTTGCAACAAGTTGATCCAGTTCAACCTCTGGCTGCAAAGAAAGAAATACCAAAGAAAACAATACTAGATCCAGCAAGACTGCACCTTCTGGCAGCCTGCAGATAAACTCCATTACAAATAACATAAAATCCTATCCCGAACAATACCACAAAAACATCTGAGATGTTCTACTTCTGGATTCAGTAGTTAAGTGTATGCTAACAGTACAGAGGCCTTCATGTGAGCAGCTTAGCCTAAGGTAATAAAACAGAAACACAACAAAACTCAGTGTTGTGCCTCCTGAGCCAAAAAGCATGTAATAAGAACCAAAGATTTTCATAATGATCCCTACTAAGGAAGAAGGAGTCACAGTTCAATTATTAGAAAAAAAAAAAAAAAAGGCAGCGTTTAAATTTTAATTCTGGACACAAATATTAAGGTCTCGGGACACCTAACCCAATCCCACAGACAATAGAGGACACAAGGAATACTGGCAGATATGAAAGGGTTAACACAGTTACAACTAGGAGGGGATGCACTGAGACATGAGGCCCGGGATGCAACAGGGGTTCAAGTCTGTCGGCATGATGCTCCAAAGGTGAGACAGTAACATACCCTACAGTGATTATCAGAAAGGCAGTGGAAGGACTCCAAAAGACAAAGTCGTCAGAGTAAGATGAGAAAATGGATCACTGAGTACAAAAGATAAATGCAATGACAGTAAGATCAGTAAGAAACATAAAAACATTTTTGGTTTTCCTTTATTTATTATTTTTAAAAGCATTCTTTTAAAACAGAACAAAATACAGAGTGGGAGATGAAGTAAGACATTCCAATGTTTGCTAGCCATCATGTAAATTCAAGTTAATCTGTACTTTGCAGTAACATCTAAAGAGTTAAGAAAAGAATCTAAGATGGAGTGCTTACACCAACCTTGCAAGAGACAAAGGTAAGCTCTTCCTTTTATCTACCGTGTAAATATGAGAGAAATATAGATATAGATATGGTAACATCAGAACAGAAAGGCTTAGCCACAGTAATAATCCAAGAGTGATCAAACAGTACATATTCTCTTTTATCCACGTCCCTATCCAATATTTCTAGCGCTAGCTACTCAATTATAGCAAGGTCAAAATGCACCCACAACACCACATCCATAAAATGAACAAGTTTTAAAAAGCATTAATAGTATTTTCTAGAAAAAAATAAAATAAAATCCTACTATGAACAGGACTGCACTCAATACAATACCTGTTCAAGAAAATACTCTGCAGAAGGCTTTAATAAATTTTTAAACACAATTTATTCTTGTTTGCATTTGTTTTTGGTAAGATTTAAAATCCACCAGGAACCTCTTTTTTTATTTGCTGGGGGTGAGGGAGATTTTTGTGTTCAGTGCTCTCAGAGAAATTGCTCAATTTAGTTGCATGAAATAATTATTTATTTTAAACAAGTCTCCATTTTAAAACTCATTTCTCAAATGGTAGTTGCATAAAGAAATGGCCATACATGTACCCAGAAGATTTGCATTTAGTTTAAGAACTCTTTTGGTTTTCCTTCTTGAAAGGGGAACATTCCACATGATTTTTAATATCGGCTTTATTTAAAGGTCATCTGGGTTCCTTGTAGCGTTTAGCAGCCCATCAGCCCTTCACTACAAAACTAATTTTCTGTAAATCACCATAAAAAAGACCCATAAAATCACTCAAATTAGGGGATTGTTTTAACATTAGACTTTTTTCCCCGTTCTTCATTTCCAACAGTACTGTATTACATTAATAAAATATTTCCACCAAGAGATATTTTTTCCCCCCTTGAAAAGCCTTGTATTTAGTTACAGAATATCTGTACAGTATCCAAGTTACTCTACAGAGGCAGAGTATCCAAAGCCTTTTAAGATGAAATATCTTTAGTAAGAGCTTTTTTATGTAGGAGAGAACAGAAATACAGATCCCTCTCCCATAATGCTGTTATTTAATATTGCTTATACTTCAAGCAAAGTGCTGGGGCTTATAAACATTCAGGGATGTTAGCCAGGGACTGCAGTTCTCATTCACAGTGGTCCTAAGAGCCAAGCTCATAAGAACAAAAATTAAATGGACAAAACCCTTACGTTCTAAAAGAATCTTATAACTGATCTTAAGATCAGTGAACCCTGTTTTACAGTGACGTCCAGCAGATTTTAAGTATTCAAAACACCAGAAAGACTCAAATGTAAACTGAAATTTCCTGAATGTCAGACCAATGCTGACAGCAGCCAGAAATGTCAGTATCTAGCCTAATCCTTTAGGACCCATGGTGTTTGTATGCAGAGGAAATCTCAAAGAGAAGGACAAAACCCCTTCATTTATGTTGTGGTTTAACCAGGATAACCTAGATTTTCATCCTCTCTTCTTTTCCACAGTTACTTTAAGGAGAGAAGACTCCAAAGAGGTTTCACAAGGGGCGTGATTTACTAGTCCAATAAATTTATGTTCTGCCTTAACTGTTGCTTCCTTACCAAGACTATTAGGTGATGACGTAATTTTCCTTTTTATTTTTGGTAACCTTTGACTACAACTGCATCACAGTCTCACCCTGGTAACTTGTACCTGAGGAAAGACACAAGATGTAATCTGCAGACAGGCAATTCCATCAGCAAGTTGGTTTTCCCAGCTCCAAAGTACCAGGAAAATACACCTCTGGAGGTAACCAGCTCATAACCTGGGTCAAGCCTAAACACAAATACAACCCACAAACATCAGCTGTAACTTACTGGCAGCTAGAGGAAGAAGGTAACAATCTCCAAACACTAGATTTGCAACAGTACACGTATTGAAGAAGGAATCTTTGGAGATACTGGATTACATGAAAGCATAGAAAGGACAGTCCACTCCAAGTGACTCTGTGACTACAGCTCCCCAAGAGAGGGGAGCAAGCATTTCACAGTGCACTCAGCTGTCACTAAGGAAATTTTGACTTTTGATTACAGCATTAATAGCCATTAGAAAAAGAGGACATCCAGCTGGCTTGGAACATTTAAGAAAAAAGTAATTACTAGATCTTAGAAAGTATTGCTTTCCTGACAGCATTCCTACCTCTTCACAGTGCAAATGAAATGCACACCCCTTTAACTCTTAAAGAAAAAAAAAAAGATACACAACGATTGTTTGCCAATTTTGAAGCAGTAATCCTACAATCTAAGTTATGCATGCACTCAACACTTCAGGAAATTCCATGTGGAACAATTAAGATAAGTCTTAGCATTTGAGAAGCTAATCAGAAAGCTAATCATGTAGAAGGACAGATCCCAAAACACAGTTTATGCTTAAAAAAACCAAAAGGGACAATCAAAAACCTACTGCTTGCAGTTACACATCTGTCAAAATTCAATGCAATCAAACCACTAAAGCTATATAACACTGAAGGATAGTTCTTACAGGTCATAACAGAATTTCCTGACATGCTTCATGTACTAAAAATAGAATTTAAAAAATAGTATCAGCATATAAAGTGGCTGCTAAGGAGACATTGAATCACTGCCTGGAAGTGCTGGAGCCTTCCTGATGCAAGGGTTGATTCCCTCTTTGCCATATTGGTATTAGCAGTTAGTTTGTTTCCCTCAGCTTGCTGATATTCTTACTACAAGAATGATCAAGACATTATCTCTTAAAAAGGATTATTTGCATTGCTTTTCTGTGCTAAAGGCGACTCGGCCTAAAATGGCTTCATAAATACACCAGCTGGTGTTAGGTGAAAACCCCAGAGAAGAAACAGAGAACCTGTTTGGATCACACAAGCAGGGGGGAACAACCAACTCCTCTTTGTGCGGTCAGTAGAACTGCCAATTTATTGAAAATCGTGCCGATTCCTTGTAGCAGAGCACTCATTAGGAAAGAAAAGTTAACCTGCAAGCCCACCCAAGTGGAGGAACCGCAGCACTCTCACACTTTGGTGGTGAGGATGTTCAGCGTAGTAGTCATTCGTTGCAGTCCATCTCCTCTATAGACAGGGCAAGAAACACATTAAGAGAATAGCGAAGGTACTGGCACCCCCAGTACCTGTACCATATAGCAATTTCTGCAGCTTAGTGCATTATATATAGCTATACAGCAATTTCTGCAGCTTAGTGCATTTATCAGCAGCGATCTTAAAGAATCTGCATGCTCATGTTGCAAGCGTATGTAAATCGTACTATTCGTGCATCTGACTGTGTCCTGTGAATGCAACTGGACCTACAGCATACAGGCTGTTTGTGCATCTGGTGTTGGACCTATAGCAACATTTAAATTGACATATTTATTAAGAGATAAAACCAGCTGCCCCTAGCCCCTCTAATCTCTGAGGGCCAGCTAGCACACTAGGAGATTCATGTCTTACTAAATTTATCCTTCATGCAACAAGCACCCCATGCAACAGGCACATCTGTGCTTCTTCACTTCCACCCTTTGGTTTTGTACAAGCAAAAGGCAGAAGAGTAATCTCAGGGGAAAGGGTGAAGAATTCTGACTACCCCTCACTACGCAGAGCGGATTGCAAAAGGAAGATGACCTGAACCAAATAAGTTACTACCTGGTATTTCCCAATAGAGCAATAACCTACTTAAACTACATTACTGCCGCCCTGTCTTTCTGCAACGTCTGAAGAAATGCAACAGTGCAAAAGAGATGGAGCATCTACAGGAAATAAAGCCGACCTACCCATGTTCACCTAGCAATCAGACGCACCAGAAACTTGCAATCAGATCCCCTCAGACCTTTTAAAGCACTTCATTCATCCTGCTCAGCTCAGCCTAAAAATTCTTCCCTCCCCCTCATCAAAAGATAAGTGAAAAAATAAAGATATACTTCCTCTTCTTCCAATTTTTGCAGTCTTGCTATGAGCCCCATAAGCATTGTACACACTTAAAAAAAAAAAATAAATAAATGGAAAGCACCTAGAATAAGAAATCATGGCACCTTCCAAGAAGTTGTTAAAGGAGGACACAGTGTGAATCAATAGGCTAATGGATGAATCTTCTCAAATTCATGAAATAATCAAATAAACAGTGCCAGAACAACCCACTACCATTTTATGAAACAGGATTTTTCAGCTGTTTGTTTATTAAACAATATAAGGATTGCAGGCACTTCTGCCACAGGATCCAGTCCAAGTTTCACTAACTTTGATAGCCCTGGATCAAGTCCATGGTAAATATCCAGTGTAAACTCAATCCTATAAACAAATGTCCACATAGATTCAGCTCTACAAATATTTAAACATACTTTACTAATATTATTTTGATAACATATTACATATGCATATGAATCTTTCCAGCCCATCAACTCTCAGCTGCTGAGGTAGGCATAACTTAGAAGAAAGAGCATTAGCTCCAGAGTGCATCAGGGACCACGGTCTGGCCTGGCTGAGCATCTCACCGGCACCACTGGAGTAGGTACAAAATCAAGGAAGCAGCAGTAGTAGCAGGTAAAGAAGAGGGAAAAGTTGAGATAAGAGGAGTGAGGTGACAGTGGGAGTAGCAAGACCTACATAAAAAAAAGGAAAAAAAATAAATAAAATCAGGAACTCTGTCATAGCCCACCACTTCAGAAAGCAGACACTTGTCTTTTGAACCCTTCCCTGGTGGGTCTGCTGCATCAAACAGCAATTGCCTGCCTCCACTCACCAGTCTTCCTGTAGCCCTCATGTGACCCATCATCTCCTCTGCCAATGTAGTGACGTTCACATTTCCCAAGAGTTATCAGCCAGTTACAGTATAACCAGATTTTCAAAACTGCTATAGCTATGCTCTTTCAAACTGCTCCTTCAATGAGGACTGCAGGTCCGAGATAATCCCCAAGGGACAATAATTTTTCTTTTTCAGATTATTCCTTAAAACTATTTTTGCCATTATGTCTACGCAAACACACAAGCCTTTACGGTAGTTGGCAGTGCATCCAATATTGACATGTGACAACACTGTTTCCCAGTACTCTCTCAGCCTTGTGGTTTGGGGGTTGTGGTTTGTCTTTGACTGACAGTTCTCAGCTGCAGGGTTCATCTTTTGTGGTAGGTATTGTGGAAACTTAAACCAATTGATTCTGGTTCATACCCAAGACTCTGAGGTAATATTATAATAAAATTAATGAGAAAGGGATGCAGTTCTGGCTATGGATTGAATCTGTGGTCTTTGTTCTACACAGCAGGACCCCAGGAGTAAAAACTGTAAGTAATACTCTTGAGTTTAGAGTTAGCCTGCTCATTCTGATCTATTCCTGTAACATTGTTCAATGGTAATTTTGGAGACAAGACCTATCAGTCCACCTCTGCCTTCAGCTTTAAAGATGGTACACTCTCAGAAAAGCAAAAGGCATAGTCCCTTTCTGAGACTGTTTACAACTATAATTTAGTCTTAAGAGCAACTTCATCTTTACTGTTTCTACACACTTTAATTACATGTCAGATCTAGGGATTAAAGTCATGTCACATCTGGAAACCATTCTTTAAAGGTAAGACGGTCCTAAACATCACTTCTGACAAAAAGAAGGTATCCTGAATCTATCCCATTCTTTCCTTCCTCTAAGGATACAGAAGTTACAGAGCCTGTGAAAGTTTTTACAACAGGACATACCCCTTGTTATCATATTCCCACAAGTCTCATATGCTCCAAGTCCTCAAAAAAAAACCAAATAAACAAACACAAACAACCCTAAATCACCACTCCCTTCCCCTGCCCTACTCCAAAAAAACCCAACCAACCACACACACAAAACCCCCACATGCACCTCAGTGCACCTCAAAATAGCCTACAGACACCAGCACACAGCTGCATACCAACCTCCATGCACCTCTAAATAACGTACAGCACCATCATCCAGCCAGCTCTGAATTGTTTGCAGGACAGAACTAAATACCACTGAAGCAAAACAGCTCCTTTACAATCTCTTTCCTTTGGGACCATCTTTCATGCAGTTCTATGTATTTAGCTCTGGGATGAAAGATAGTGGCTGCTGTCTTGTTTCCCCCAGGAGCTGGCTGCTTCTATGTGTTCATGTACTGTACGGGAAGGTAAGAGTACAGTAGTTTTTTACCTTCATGCCTGTGAGGAAATTAACACCAAATCAAGGCCTTACACATTTATCTTACAATGCAATCACTAAAATAAATGTCAGAAAGGAAAATTAGAAAAAAAAAAATCTAAATTCATAACAGCCTCAAATTCATTCATACAGTAAGGGAATAGTTTTACCACGAAGAAAGCAATGTTTCGTGTTTCAATAGTTTGAGCACAAATGTCATTTGGCAAGAGGCAAAAAACAAGTGATTTTCCAGCTATTTAAACACAAAGCAGAGCTCCAAGCTAATTAATGCTGTACCAGACTAGCCAAACTCTAATAAATTTGTACAGTAAAGAACAGAAGGGGCTTACATAAAAACCATCACTCAGCCAGTAATATATGAACCTGTACTCTAGAGTGAAGCTCTATGAAGGCAACAGCATGAAATAACCCGCCTTGCAGTTTTATATAAACAGGCAGAAACCCCTGTTCAGATGGAAAAAGGATATAGCTCTCGACTTGCACACAAAGACTGACTTCTGTAAACCCCACAGTGTTAAGGGCAAAAAAAAAAAAAAAAATAAAAAAAAATAAAAAAAATAAAAAAGCCCCACACTGTCCAGTTTGAACTATACACAGAAAGGAAGGATGTGCTCATTGAAAAGGTAAGAAATATAGTCCCACAGAATGAAAAGAAATTCAAAGCCCTTCTTTAAATAAACTTAAGATCTTGTACTGTCATCCATTTTGACAGACTGATTTATTACTGGTATTCTTCTTCTCTAGGATGCCAAAATAAACCAATCTTATAGGCTGTTGAATTTATTTCTGCATTCAGTTCTTTCTTTTCAAAAGCTGGTTCTAGCTGGCAGCAAAAGAACATCAACATTAACATCAATGATACTTGCTTCTTGATGAGCATACCAATCAAATAAGCACAATTATTTATAGCACTACTGAGAACAAAATGCACAAACACTGCTTTTAAACAGATGTCGATTAATATTGGTCTTTCCTCCCAGAAATTGATTCTCTCCACCAATTAAAAACTGTCCTAACAAAACAGTTCTAACTCTGTCCTGTAATTCATGACATTGATCTTAAGACCAGTTTCCTTTCCATTTCACCAAACCTATGGTCCTAACCCCAAAAATCTTTACTTGTAATGTACAACCCCAAAACTTCAGTTTTCTGTTTGATCATCTTCACGTTGTCTCCTACTCTCCTTTTTATGCAAGGAGGATTATCGACAATAATATCCTCTTCTCAAAACTTCTCCTTAAAAAGCTCTCCTCTGCTATGACATCTAAAGGAGACAACTCAATGGTGGCTGAACACCTGCTATGCAGGGATGTGCTCCTCTTTCAAGAGCCTTATTCGGCATTATCCTTTTCTTCTCTCCCCACATTAGCCGCCTTATGATCCTTTCATTACATCCTGATACTGCAAGTTCTCTCACCTGATGCTAAAAATGGAAACCATAAAGCAATTACAATCTCTGTTACAACTCTAAATCGGCTGTCCCAGTGGCTACAGATTCATGCTTTACAGGTTTAGCCATGGCACACTGGGGCCAGAAGCAGCATGGAAGCAATGATGAAAAAATTATTCCTTTATTTTCTCTGAACAGCCAAGTACCTGCATTTAAACTTCACAGATAAAAACAACCTCACTTATGGCCATGTGCTAGTTAATGTTTTCAGATCTTACACATTCTGACGTTTTATACTAGAAGCTATTGCCTACACACATAAAAAGAAATCCACTGCAAGCCAGAAGCACTTTATGTTGGAAAAGCTACCTTAGAGATTTGTAAAATTTGTAAAAGGTGTTATTAATATCCTAGGCCTAATATTCAAACTGATTAATGCTGATAGCTTCTTTTGCCAACAAAACTATCACTGAAGGAATGATAAATTCAGTGTCAAGGGGCAAATTAGCAATTGGCATCTCTCATGTTTGATGGTGACCGAGACCTGTCAGTTCTGATCAAATCACTGGTAATGCTTTATACTGCAGGTCCATGAGCCTTGTTTAAATACAACACAAGGAAGTTAGCGGACTGGGGAAGAGGAAAAGAGAAATGCTACAGGGGAGAAAAGTTTACAGTCTACCCCAGCTGAACTATAGCTACAACATCACTCTTTTAACAGGTTGCCTACATTTATGCCACTCCATGAGAAGGAAGTACTTTACTTAAGGCATATTTACTTGTAGGGAAGAGCTGGAGTTCTTCATAGAATTCCTATAGTTGGAAAAGACCTTTAAGTTTATCAAGTCACACCATTATCTAATTCTACCAGGGCCGCTACTACACCATATCCTTGAGTATCACATCTAGATGGATTTTAAATGCATCCAGGGATGGCAATTTAATCACTTCCCTGGGCAGTCTGTTCCAGTCTTTGAAAACCCTTTCAGTATAGAAGTTTTTCCTAATGTACAACCTAAACCTCTTCTGGAGCAACTCAATGCCATTTCCTCTTGTCCCATCAGTTGTGACTTGTGAGAAGAGACCAACACCCACCTCTCTAAAACCTCCTTACAGGTAGTTGTAGAGATCAATAAGGTCTCCCCTCAGCCTTCTTTTTCTTCAGACTACAAAACTGCAGCTCCCTCAGCTGCTCCTCATAAGACTTATTCTCAAGACTTCACCAACTTCATTGTCCTTCTCTGGACCCACTCCAGCACCTCAATGTCTTTCTTATACTGCAGTGCCCAAAACTGAACATAGTATTCATGGTGCGGCCTCACCAGTGCCCAGGACAATGGAGCAATCACTTCTCTATAAGTCATTTTCACTAGGTACAGACTTAAAAAAAATAATAATCCATCAGAACTGAATTTCATGTAGGTTTCATCAGCACCATGGACCTTGTCAGGTTTAACTGACTAAACTCTCATTGGCATCAGTAGATGCAGTTCTGAAGATCATGGACTATCAGCTATAGGTTAACAGAAAGGGAAAGGTCAGACACTCTTAACAAGAGGGAAACAAGTAGCATGGCAACAACATTTCATGGCACAATTTAAGATATTCGCAGTTCTAGTTATACTATTGAAGATCCTTTCCTTGTAAGAACAACAATACTACTACTTAGATGTGGAAGACTTAACAGATTAGACAAACAAACACTGACTTAGACATAACTTTACACCCCCAAATCTTGCTGCTGACCTTCTACTAGCTGGTCCAAGGAGGAAATCTTTTTGGAGCCATCAATCGTGTAGATTGTTCTCACTCCCTGGGGCAGATTCACATTGTCAGACAGAGTTCGGGTCAGATCAGCCAGGAGAGCTTCAAAGGATCTAAACCGGTCAGGGGAGATGGCATATACAATCCCTTTGAAATACCGGTCTCCATTACGATAGAAACGAACTTTCTTGGCTTTTTTCTCAGAACTCAGGGTCTGTAGAGTACGGGTTCGGTAAAAGCTGCAGTGGGCACTGTGAGTAGGGCTGGGCAATCCATTTACCCGGGACCCTCTGCCATATCGCTGCGCTTTATCACGCTCATCAAAATGCTCCAGCTCCATATCTCTTCCAAAGGACATCTCGAAGTTCAACCTAAGAGATGTACAAGACAAGAGAAAAAATTAAGAAACTTACACATTTAAGGGAGCTCACTTTGAGACATCACGATCTATACATGGCACTTACAGAAGACTACTTTCCAGGTTAAGAAAAATGTTTGAATGGTGAGTTCACAAGCTCACTTTACAACTAACTCTCTTGCCATGCCAAAAAAACTTCATTTATAAGTCAGGCTTTTATACACCGCAGAAATGCCACTCATGAAACCAACTGCTAGCAATATGCAAACATTAAAAAGTACTTGTTCCAATTCAGTAAGAAAATGAGGTGACAAAGTTGAGCTACTGGAAAAAAACAACAAACGCATCAACTTTCTACTTTTTCTCATGTTATATTCAGGTGCTATTTGAGTCCAGTCTACCTTCCAGACTGTTCACCCCCACTAAACTGCTTGTTCCAACTGTGATCTCAAGGGGTGCCATTTCAGAAAGGCAACCAGTTGCCAGTAACTAAGTAATTAAGAACTTCTCAGAGGAATGGATGTTGCAGGCTGGCGATGAAAACCAGGGCTACCACTTACTGAGTCAAGCCCACTGTCCAGAAGTCTTTGCCTATTTTGACCACTGGTTTCCCTACAAAGCCCAAGCTTTATAATAAATTATTTTAGTTGTACTTGTTCATTGTATGCAAAGTATTTGCACAAACTGAAGTGCTCAAATATCATGAAATTAAAAAAAGATTAGAGGGAAGACAGGAAACTAGTATTTTTCCACAAGCAAGCTACTTTAGCACTCCGTAACATTTGTAAAAGGTATTATTATTAATATCCTAGGCCTAATATTCAAATTTATTAAGGTCAGCAGATTCTTTTGCCTACAAAACTATCACCGAAGTGACAAATTCAGCGTCAATGGGCAAATTTGCAATTGGTGTCTCCCATATTTCACAGTGACAAACACCCGCCAGCTCTAATCAAAATGATTCCCGTTGCTCAGTATAGTTTGTATAAATGGAAGCTCACATGTTCTGAAATGAAATCCAAGAGGTAGATACTTCCGTTCCTTTTTACAACCAACACAAGATTAAATACTAAAAATTGCACGTTAATCTTCACAAATAAAAGAAACAAAACCACATACACACATAAATAGAATTATCAAAATACCATTAGTTTCAAAACACATTTGTTTTAATTTAGGAGCCACCTAGATTTGCAGTTGTCTGCAAAACAGCAAAGCACAGTGAGTTTATTTATAGCGCAGATACACAGACCTAATTTAGAAATGATCTCTCATTGATTTCCAATAAAAATATATATATAAAAAAAAATAGCAAGCACAAGCTTTGTTTCAACCACTCACACTCATGTGACCATTAAGAAAAAAAACGTATTCAAACCAATAAGAGGAAATGCAGAAAGACTTACGGATGCTCTTCAGCTTACAGAAGTTTGTATTAAACCAGTGATTAGAGAGCTGGACCTTGATGCTGCAAAGCTGCAGGGGACATGCTCAGCAACTTCAGAGCTGTTCACATGCTTGACTACAACAAGCACCTAAGGCTAATAACCACTGCAAGTGGGGGGCCTCGGTGGGAACTAGTTGCCCTGCTTTGGTTACAGCTCACAACTGTTGTTATGTTAGCACAGGATCATGTGCTTATGGATATTTGCAAGATTTGTATTTGCCAATACTTTAAAGGTACCCAACACCTATATATGGTGCATTATATATATATATGTGTGTATATATGCATAAAAGGAAAACACTAATCTACCTTTTTCCTTCTTAGTATACACACATACACATCTCACTTTAGTGAAAAGAACAAGAACGTTTGCTGTGGCATTTCACTGACGCTTTTCCTATGGGTTCAATACAAAATATCATTTAGTGGCCACAGCTTAGTATCAAGATTCTATCACCAACGCCTCCATGTTAAAAAAAAATTCTATCAGTTGTTTTACTTTATTTCTCATTGGAATGAGAATCTGTTATTCAAATTTGACCAATCCCAGAACTCACAATTCAGAAACTGTATCTCAAAAGCAATGCCTGTGCCAGGAAAGGAAAAAAAAAAAAAAGAAAGAAAGAAAATGAGTTTTCTTGGGTCAGCTGTTTCATTTGTTCAAACTACCTCAATCACACACAAAAAAAAAAAAAAAAGAAAAGAAAAAAAAAGGAACAACAAGTTTACATGAAGATCTACTTTAAGAGACTTTAAGCTTTACTAATATTGGATGGGGGGAGGAAGAAGCGCGAGTGACTGCCCTTTCTTCCTCACACTTATGCTTTAATCAATAATGGCTGTAATTCCCAATTACTCCCTTTCAAACAGAAATAGAGCTCCCCTTGAACACCACAGTCCTGCTATCTACAGAAAAGCGTGTCCAAACCACAAGGTCAGAGTAGACAAAGAAATCCGAAACAATTTGATCCGATCAGATATTTGAGTGTGTATAAATATATACTCGTATACATATAGATACGGCAAATTAAGAGGACACACCCCTGGAAAAACCACCATGTCTGACACTTCACACTCTATACATCTGTTAAAGGATTATTTATACTGCAGGTGTGGGTGAGCAATTACACACCACAATCATACGTGCTGATAAAAAAAAAAATAAATACATCATGTGGCCATTCGATTTGGGACTCAGAGAAGATCGTTCAGAGACTAAGCAGCAGACTGACTACTAACTCACTGGGGTGCGGGAATGTGAGCACATGCAGCAGC
>VWZK01017457.1:0-11359 GCA_013396935.1 Baryphthengus martii | reverse complement strand
ATGGAGATGACAGGGTTGAGTGTTTATGGATAAGAATCAAGAAGAAGGCCAATAAGGCAAATATGGTGGGAGTTTATTACAGAGCACCCAATCAGGATGATGAGACTGATGAAATACTCTATAAGCAGCTGGGAGAGGTTTTGTGATCACTGCCTCTTGTTCTTGTGGAGGACTTCAACTTCCCAGATGTGCGNGACTTCAACTTCCCAGATGTGCGCTGAGAATATACTGCACAGAGGGAACAGTCCTGGAGGTTCTTGGAGCGTACGGACGATAACTTTCTGACGCAGCTGGTGAAGAAGCCAACTAGAGAAGGTGCTCTCCTGGACCTGCTGCTTGTCAACAGAGAAGGGCTTGTAGGAGATGTAACAGTCTAAAGCCATCTTGGGCTTAGTGATCGTGAAATAACAGCTTTCAATTCTTGGAGAAGTAAGGATCGGGGTCAGAACTGCCATCTTGGACTTCCAGAGGGCAGACTTCGGCTGTTCAGGAGACTGACTGGCAGTGTCCCTTGGGAGGCCATCCTGAAGGACAAAGGAGTCCAGGAAGGCTAAATATTCTTCAAGAAGGAAATCTTAAAAGCACAGGAACAGGTCATCCCCATGTCCTGAAGGACAGACTGTCAGTGAAGAACAGCCTGGCTGAATGGAGAGCTTTGGATGCAACTCAGGAACAAAAGGAGAATTTATGATCTGTGAAAAAGGCGTTGGCTCACTCAGGAGGACTACAAAGACACAGTGAAGTTGTGCAGGGAGAAAACTGGAAGGGCCAAAGCCCAACTAGAACTCAATCCAGCTATGGCCATAAAAGACAATCAAAAATGCTTCTATAAATACATTAAAGAAGAACCAGGGAGAATCTTTAGCCTTTATGGGATGCAGGGGGAAACACAGTGACAAGGGGTGATGAAACGGCTGAGGTACTTAATGCCGTCTTTGCCTCAGTCTTTAACAGCAGGACAAGTTGGTTGCTGGGCAGCCAGCCCCTCGAGCTGGAAGACAGGGGTGGGGAACAGTAGGCCTCCATAATTCAAGAGGAAATGGTCAGTGACCTGCTGCAGCACCTAGACATAGGCAAGTCTATGGGGCCAGATGGGTTACACCCAAGAGTGCTGAAGGATGGGCTCATCAAGACACTCATGATTTATTAGCAGTCCTGGCTCACAGGGGAGGTTCCAACAGATTGGAGATTAGCAAATGTTATGCCACCTACAAAAAGGGTTGGAAGGAGGATCCGGGGAACTACAGACCTGTCCATCTGACCTCAGTGCCAGGGAAGGTCATGGAGCAAATTGTCTTGAGAGCTGTAACACACTATTTACAGGACAACCAGGCGATCAAGCCCAGTCAGCATGGGTTCATGAAGGGCAGGTCCTGCTTAACCAGCCCCACTTCCTTCTAAGACAAGGTGATCCGCTTGGTGGATGAGGGAAAGGCTGTGGATGTCGCTTACCTGGACTTCAGCAAAGCCTTTGATATTGCTCCCCACAGCATCCTCATGACAAAATTGGCTGCCCTAGGCTTGGACGGGCACACGTTCTGCTGGATCGAACACTGGCTGTGTGGCCGGGCCCAGAGAGTGCGGTAAAGGGAGTTAAATCCAGCTGACGGCTGGTCAGAAGTGGTATTCCCCAGGGCTCAGTGCTGGGGCCACTCCTGTCTCTTTACCAATGATCTTGACAAGATTGAGAGCACCCTCAGTAAATTTGCAGACAATACCACGTTAGGTGGGAGTGTTGATCTGCTTGAGGGTAGGAAGGCACTACACAGAGGGATCTGGACAGGCTGGCTGGCTGTGCTGAGGCCAGTCCTATGGGCTTCAACAAGGCCAAGGGCCAAGTCCTGCAGTTGGGCCACAACCACTGCAGGCAGCACTACAGGCTTGGGCTGAGTGGCTAGAAAGCTACTTGGCAGAAAGGGACCTGGGGATGTTGATCAATAGCCCTCAGAACGTGAGCCAGCAGTGTGCCCAGGTGGCCAAGAAGGCCAACAGCATCCTGGCCTGCATCAGAAATACCATGGCCAGCAGTACTAGGGAAGTGGTAGTCCCGCTGAACTCGGCACTGGTGAGGCCACACCTTGAGTACTGTGCTCTGTTTTGGGTGCTGCAGTAAAGAAGGATATTGAAGTGCTGAAGTGGGTCAAGAGAAGGGCAACAAAGCTGGTGAAGGGCCTAGAGAATCAGTCTTATGAGGAGCAGTTGAGGGAGTTTAGTCCAGAGAAAAGGAGGCTGAGGGGAGACATCATTGTCCTCTACAACTACCTGAAAGGAGGTTGTAGAGAGTGGGGTGTTGGCCTCTTCTCACAAGTAACAACAGATGGGACAAGAGGGAATGTTATCAAGTTGTGCCAGGAGAGGTTTAGGTTGAAAATTAGGAAAAACTTCTATACCGAAAGGGTTATCAAAGCTTGGAACAGGCTGCCCAGGGAAGTGGTTGAATCGTATAGGTTGAATCCCTACGTGTATTGAAAAGCCATCTAGATACAGTGCTCAAGGATACGGCGTAGTAGTGGCCCTGGCAGAGCTAGGTAACAGTTGAACTTGGTGATCTTAAAAGTCTTTTTGAACCACAGTGATTCTATGAATTCTAGAGTGAGCCATGCAATATATGTAGGATTAGTAATGACTTTATGAACATGTCCCAAGATAGTGGAACGATATCCAAGTCACACTAACCCTACCGGGTGAGGATGCAGTGTACTAACGCTTCCTCAGCATTCCCACAAGCTCCGTTTAATAAATCGTACTGTCAGCAATGCAGTAATAAAGTTACCTTCAAGTGACATTTTAGGATTTTCAAGCTTCTTCTTTAAAACAGACTCAATGAGAACTCTGAGCTGTTTAAAAATTACTGCTATCTTTACAGGAGCCTATCATGAAAAGAGAAGACAAACAATTGCATTACTCAGACATTTTATACCAAAATACAGATTAGAAGATTACCTTACGCAAATAGAAGTTCGTAACAAGATTCCTGCAAACATGACGCATATACATGACTTTAAGCATACGGATATGTACCAGGAATTTGGATATCTAAACCTGAAGCCTTTTCCAGGAATCTTTCATTTTATCCCTCCCTCCCTATTCTGGTCTTTATTTCATTTATATACTACCTGTGATACAATTAGTAACTAATATGGAAAAAGCACAAAATGCAACATATTCTGCCTAGCATCTCAACAGAAAAAGGGGGATTCTGAAATACACTACAAGATTTAATTGGCCCAGCAACCACACAAACTGTAGCCACTCAGGGACCAGAAAAAAATTCTTCAACAAACCCACAAAGGAGCTGCTTTTTAAAATTTCACATTCATAGAAACCAGCAAATTCTATTAGATAGTTGCTTGCTTGCATCAGCAGAATGCAAAAATCTAAAATGTTCTGCGGATTGCTGTTCGCCTTGAGTGTAACACAGGGCCCACAAGCGCACGGAAAATTGTAACCAAGTAGCTGGGGCAGGCTAGCAAAATCTAATGTTTGCCATCTAACGGAATCTACAGAGGATTTTGGTGTGTCGCCTGTTTTAACTTTTTCTGCAAAAATACACTAAAACTATGCATTCAGTTTTCCCATTCCCAAATTAAACTTTTTCATGTGGAAAGAAAGAAATTCTAAACAAACGTCCAAACACTCCAAACTTTTTTTTTTCTTCTCCAAATAATTCCATTTGGGCTATAAAGCAAAATAAATCGGATTTTAAAGATAAAGATGTACTTCAGTGATTATAAGTTTGTAGGAAAAGGTAACATAAAATAGTACGCTCTTCTTTTCGTACCAGCTCTGTAAAACAAGGTTTAGTCTACATCCATTTCCAACACCTTTTCTGAAAGAATACTGAGTTTTTTCATTGAGAGGGAACCGATTTGTTACAAGCTGCATACTAAAAGTCTATTAAAAGTTTATTTTTTCATGTATGACTTACTAAGATTTCATTACATGTATATAAAACTTCCTATCATTTCCTTTAATCCTCTCCTTCCCTCTTGTCTTCATCTCACATATATAGCATTCTGAATTAAGTCTGTATATCAACTGTCTAATGTAAAAACCCACAGAACCACAAGAGGTAGTTAAAACTCCAACGCACCTGAAAGTGGATCCAGCCATCAACTGTCAGGAGACGCTCCCGATGCTGGACTTCTATATCTCCACCAAAAAGTAAAATGGGAAAGGGGGATATCAAAGTAGTTTCTCTCAAATACACTTTGGCATACCTCACCTATAGAGAAACAAACAAAAGTATTAAATGCGACAATAAAAAACAACATAAAATCTGTAACACCAAATTTGATTGCTACTTTCCAAAGCAAATATACACCTTTTTCCTTTTAAGAACCAATCAACACAAGTCATTGTACACAGCGAACCACGGGCAATTTGTCTGCCCTCAACTACATAAAATACATCACCTCTAGGTTAACTAGACAGGCTTATATGCTACCATTAAACGAGTGAAACTCAGGTTTTCTTGTTAAAACGCAAGCAGAAAGGTAATGTTAGCCTACTGCTGTTCAGACAAGAGACATCAAAACTAACAGATCTACTGAAGTAAAATGTAGGTAAAATGTTTGTGTTATACATTCTTAGCAGCAGCTGGTTTGTCACATACACCCACATACACACATGTTTGTGGGCATGGATGTGGGCACGTAAGTAGACACAGAGTAAACTACAGGGCTTGGCATAGGCTACTTCTGGCTGTGGAGCCCCCCACATAAAGATGGAACAGGACTGGAAGAAGTTGCGGCGGGAGGAAAGGAAACAAAGAGAATGCATCTTCACACAGAAGTGCAAGCTTTGCTGGTTCCACTGTTCATGGAGTCACTTACCAACCTTAGCTGCTGTTCTACCCTTACACTACAAGGTTCTCAGGAGAGGAAATATTTACAGCTCTCCAAAAATTACTATGGTTTCATATGCATGATGAAGAGTAATGTAGTTTTCTCCTTCTCTGCAGTAAAGCTGGCCATTAAGCAACTGTTGCCAAGGTTTTGTTATACCAGAAGTATAGCTAGAAACACATGAATCTAGCAAATAGCAGAAAAAAATTTCCAGTTGTGAAGGGGAAGAAAGTAAAAAGAAAAAAAAAAAAAAAAAAGGCAATTCACTTAGGAAGTCCAGCAGTCAATTACAGAATTGGCCATTTCACTCTAAGTTATCATTAGGGGTACACAAGGCCAGTACCAAGTTTCAAAACCTTAGAGTCTGCACAAAACAGTAAAAAAGAAAAGAACTTTGAAGAGTCACTGCTACATATTACTGCTTGAAGTGATTATATTAAAATAAACAGTACTGTATTAAAAAAGTCAATTACACTATTGAGTTAAACAACACGCAGAAAGGTATTTTCATTTATAGCTCCACTTTCACCATGAACAGATTTGTCCATGATGTTCAGCCTTAACTTTTCTTCAGCAAGTGATCTTAGGATCACTTGATAACAGTAAAGACTGTTATGATGAAAAAGACAATCAGATATACTTTACACTGGTGTCTTTTATTTAATATTATCAGCGCGCCTCTACCTTTACACAGGCTATCAGCTACACTCACTATTTTCACTTACCTTCTCCTGGTAAAGGAGCCATCCATATGTCTGTAAGTCTCGATTTACAGAGGACGGATGCACTTGCGCTTTACCCTGAGCCGTTTCTACCATGCAAGCCAGCTTCTCTGTAATATCCACAGACTTCGTATACATTATTTTTCCAACGTTGTCATACAGCCCTGCAGTCAGCACAGCTTTAAGGAGAGCTATTTCATGGAGAGAAAGGGATTGTGTGGCTCCACTTCCGTCCCATCCACATTGTGTTGTAGGTGCTGTGAATCCCGCTGCTCTGACCACCCTTATGAGTTCTTGCTTCACATCCTGAAATTAGCAAGGTATTAGTAAAACTCTGAATTTAAAAAGGCACATACTCCACGAACAGTCAACAAAACTCCATTTGAAGTATTCATGCTTTCCAGCGGAGAATCTCTTACTAGAAAAACACTTGTATTTTCTGCAACCACTTTGGATTATGGACTGTTTCTGTAAGAAAAACATTATCTGGAATACAGGATTACATACACGGTACTATGTATGCTGCAAATACTAAATCACTCATCTGTAGTTAAAAGATAAAAAAATACATTTGCACCAAAGATCCACTTTTGCTTAGGAAAGCTCAGTCACCCAAACTTAAAATAGGAAAGACCAAGTAAAATGTTTTCTCATTAGAAAATAAAAGGCTATTTACATATGTTTGTGGCTCATCTTTCATACTAACTGGCAACAGACCTGTTCTTTGATACGAAAATAACACAATCCAAGTATTTTAACTGAGTTTTAATTCTCTCGTGAAAGGACTAGCTTCTCCAGTGGCAGTGACTGCAAAGATGTAGACCAACAAAGTGTGCAAATCAAAACTCAAATATGTTCACAGTTATCTCAGTTGAGGGTGTGCATTTCATCAGTCCCTAGCACTCCATTTGTTTTGTCTTGTCTATTAAGTAGCGATCGTGATAAAGCACGTCTTTAAGAAGGCACGGTATTTTCAGAGGGAAATTCTAACAACGTTTGACTGCAGATTATAATTATTTGGTTTACCTCTAGAGTTAACAGCGAAGTCCTATTAAGGAAATTTCTTCTACAATAAGTCATTTCAGCACGATATCCCCCTTCTTGTCGAGCCCTTTTCCACCTAGCAAAAAAAATCCTGTCTTATTACAGAAAAGAGAATCACATCAAGATAGAACAGCATGAAAGTGGTAGTAAGTTAAAAGGCAACATTGTGTTTTGGTCAGCATTCTCTACTCAAAATTAGAAGTAGCATTAATGAAGATGAACGCTGCAGGTCTAAGAGCACTCGAGAACACATCTGTAACACAGGTTTGACAGATACTAACAAAAATACAAGGTAATTTTCTCCCAGAAATGACATTTCTGTCTGTCTTAACAGCTGAAATAAAATTGAGCTGTGGTTTTTGAGACTTAGTGATAATATTCTAAAAATAAACAATATGTATGTTAATTCCTAATACACACATTTGTACTTTCTCAAATATGAAATACTCAGTTCAGCATACCACAAACAGCAAACAGTAGGATAAACAGACAGTACACTCCAGTATGTGTGCAAGCATAATTAAAAGGAGTTAAAGGATAAGGTACTAAAATATCCTTTTGTGTCACAGTACATGGCAATCTACTGTTATTCTGAAAAGCTTCAGGTACATGCAATTCAAGAGAAGATATTTATTAAGGATTCTTTACAGAACTACACTACCTAAGTATTATCTGCATCTAGCTGCAAGCACAGGAGAATTATCATTTACCCCAGATAAGCATTGTAGATTGTTATATGGTCTGAAACTGCCATTGCTAGAGATGATTTTGCAAGATCTGCTTCATCTTTTCGACCAATTGGTGTAATAAATGGGGATTTTTCTGTCATAACAGCAGCCAGAGTTGCCTGCAATTAGAAAAGCACACATCACTTAAGAGTATTTTATTATAAGCTTAGAGGTTTATCATACAAACAACTTTTAATATTCTTTGACAGTATTATCTAGTGATACTTTATTTTCCATTAAATCTCAAGGAAAAAACTTAACACTGTAAGAATTTCCTATGTAAGAGTTCAGAGCTGAACCTATATTAAAGACATTGCTTTTCTAGTGCCTTATGTTTATCAGTGTATACATCTCAAAACTCACACGAAATGGTTTGTCAAATGACAGACCTATGTCCAATATGATACAGTAAAGGTCTAATCAAACAGCTGCTTTAGATTATATCACATTAACAGGAGATATTGAGAGAAGAATTTTAAACTTCAGTTTTCAGCAACTAACATACCCATGCTTTCTTCTAATTTGCAGTAAATTAAATGGATTACGTGAAAGTCCAAACTATGTCACAGTTTTCATATTACCACATCAGCTAACTTCAAGTTGCTTTAAATCAACATGTTATGGGCCCACAAACTGTGAGGTAATCCAGATTTGTCTAACATGCATATAAAACAGGTTGTTTTTTCTTTAAGTGTCATACTCCCTGGAATCAAAATAGAGAACTGGAGAACAAGTCTGACTATCCCTTATGAATAGTATCTGAAACGATTTTGGTTGGAAAGGACCTTTAAGATCATCTAGCCCAACTATAAAGAACGCAGATTGCTCCCTGCCTTGATCTCCAGGTGCCCTCACCTTAAAATAAAAACTTTAACTTCTCGTATCATCGTTTCGAAATACCGTGTTGCAAGAAATCAAATTAATTGTAAAGAGATAATCATTGCTATACTTTTTTTCTTTAGTTGAGATATATTTTTAACTCACCACAGGATCCAAGCAGCCAAATATAGCACCAAATATAAGCATTTTGCCAATCTTTACATTGACAGGAAGGGCTGCAAGGTGCTGGCCCAATGGAGTCAGCCTGGGCTCGTTTAACAGACAAGCCCCAATCTTCCTCAACAGATTCATTGCATTACCAATTACTTGCTGCTGTGGGGGGTCTAATGCTCTGGAAAGGAAGTCTTCAGGAGATCCAAGATTGCATTTCTGTGAAGTAAATGTGCACACATTTCAGTGTCAAAATTGATTGTGACAAACTTTTGTAGCAGCTACAGAGGAAACTGGAAAGCTGCTCTTCAATCAAAAGCCCACATTCCCTCCCCTCTAAGCCAGACTCTTGCTTCCTGAAAGGCAGATGCACCCTACATTAGCCTACAAAGACTTGACTGTTTGGAAGGAGTTTATATGACACAATCACCGATCAGAGAAGCCTGTAACCCATGGTCACAGATGAGCAGAAGACTCTCAAACTTGATGAGATGCAGTTCAACCTAGCACTGATAAGCCAAGTTGCTAGTCTTCCTGTGCATATCCTGCTCACTCACGATAGGGAGAGCAGGAAAAGAATTGCTTCCTTAGGCAGAAATCAGTCTGAAGACTATTTAGGTTTGAATTATCACTCAGGTAAATTGGAATAGTACAGTATGCTATTGTAACTTGGCAGTATGCTCTGGATTTTCCAGCACACAGGTACCGTGTTTCCCTCCTGTCCTGGTGGGAAAAGCCCCACTAACTACTCTGGATTAGGACTGTCGTAGGAAACATTTTAGCTAACAAAGTCAGTTCCAAACCAAAACCATACCATAATATGAAGGCATAATTCCTCCAAAGGCACACGCAATATTTCAGGAACAGAATATTCCATGAAACTTTCAAACCTGCAACATCATAGAAACACAGAATCACAGGCATTCAACTTAATCTTTGAACTCAACTTATAAACTCAGGGAGGTGTTGGGTTTGATACTGGTTTTGTACATATTTGTATATATTTCATTTTATTCTTTTTAGTAATTTTTTCTTTTCATTAAAGCTGTTCTAGTTTCCTTTTCTAATCGGTAAGTCTCGATCCTTTATTCCTTTTCTCTTCCCCTTTGGGGAGGGAGAGGGGTTAACAGAGAGCATCTGTTTTAGGTATAGTGGGCTGCCTTGACCCTAAACCTTGATAGGTAGCTTGGAAAGCAAGAGTTTTAATGAGACAGAGGGAAAAGCAGCAAGACCACAATTTTCATAACAAATTTCTAAAAATCATAGTTCTCAAAAAGAAAGTCTTGAATGTGGCTAAAATGCACACTTCATTGGCTATTTCAAAATACTTTCACTGTAACTTTCTCAGCCAAGTGTTGCTTCAGATTTTCAGACAAGCAATAAAAACGTTATTGCACTGCAGTAAGAGAGACTAATTCTACAGTGCTATATAATTTAATATTTTCCCCATCTCTTATCCATAGAGATATCACTTTAGAATTCTACAGATTTGTCTGATAAAAAATTCAAAGTACAGGAAGTAAGCTTTGTGTATATTTGATGCAGGGCACTGGATATTGTTAAAAACTGATCTTCTACAATTACTTGGTGCTGCATTTTTACTTTAATTATGACTTTTGAAAAAATGCTTACATTATAGAGATACTAAGAACAGAATTAACTTTCTAAAAAAATCATTAAACAGAGACTATTATAACACTTTGTTCATAAGATATCCAAAGTTTGGGTTGTGGGGTTTTTTTTTTCTATTTAATCTTTCCACTTTGCAGTAATTAAAGTAAATTTCAGTAAGACTTCCTGTTTCTGTGCAGAAAGAAAGACTAAGAAATGTATGTGATTTACAAAATTTTGCAGGCTAAATTACAGTACCTGTCTCTTGTATACATTCGGAAGCAGAATCCATCTCTAACACGCCCAGCTCTTCCTTGTCTCTGCAGAGCACTAGCTTTACTAACAAAGGTTTCCTCCAGAGAACTCATCTGACTACTTTCGTGATACCTTAAAAATTGTAAAACAATTGACCATTCAGATTTCAGATTTAAAATTTTATGTGTATTTAATATCAGCATAACACATCTAATTAGTATTTATTTGAAAATATTATGTTCAGTTTTGAAAACTAAGCATACCTGGGGGAAAGTGTACATCACAGCACCTTGGATACAAATCACTAGTGAAAGTGTAAAAATTGAAAAATGAAAGAGCTATTATATTATCTCATTTCCATGGCAATTCAGAATTGTTCTAACAAACTCTGTAGGGCTTTTCACGTTTTAAAAGGACAAAATAAAAACCCCAAGCTTCTAAAAACTGAGATAATATAAAAGAGATCTATTTTATTTTTAAACCAGTACTGTGAATGACTTGCCTTGTTCTTCACACCATTTTAAAATCCAAACATCCCAAACTTGTACCTAAACTGCAAGCTGTTCAATGAGCTCAGCACACTTTTTTTTTTGTCTGAAATTGTAGTTTAATAAGGATACTGCAAAATTCTCAAGTACTAACCTGCAAATATTTACAGTAATCACAGTATGTTTGATGAAAATCAAATTCTCACCTATTTTCTTTTGTTCTCCCAGTATCAATTACAAAAACAACATCTGGTATCGTAATACCTGTCTCTGCTATATTGGTTGCCAAAACAATCTGAAAAGAAGTAACAAAACATAAATAAAAGAATTATGGAATATCCGCCTAACAGCTTTCATCCTTTTATTCAATATTATTGGTTAAAGTTTTTTTACTTGAAAATATTTTCATTAATAATCTGACAAAGCATTAAAAGCGACATGACTTGCAAAAGATTTTTGATTCCTCAGTAATTGGGAAAGACTAAAGATAAGTGAGATTTTCACAATCACTTCTTTTTTTTTTTTATCATCCATGAAAATTACTAGCCAGTACCTGCCAAAATTAGTCAAGTTTTTATTAAGTAGCTTAGCACTAAGTAAAATACTGTTTTCCTAGATAAAAGCTATAGTTTCTGGCAAGTAATAGTTAAAATACAGGAAAGCAACAGTTAGAG
>VWZK01017454.1:921-27572 GCA_013396935.1 Baryphthengus martii | reverse complement strand
TGGTGACGGTGATGTAATTGCCATCGGGGCCCAGGGTAGGCGGAGGGAGGAATGGGACAGGGGACGAGTGGTGGTTTCAATACTAGTTTTGTATATATTTATATATATTCCATGTTATTATTTCCATTTTCGTTAAAGCTGTTCTAGTTTCCTTTTCTAATAGGTAAATCTCTCCCTTATTCCTTTCTGTTCTCCTTTGGAGAGGGAGGGGTGCTAACAGAGACCATCCGTTGTAGGTCTAGCAAATCGCCCTGACCCTAAATCATGACACCTGTGGCCCTGTGCTGAACTTGCTCCAGTTTATCAGTATCTTTCTTTTACTGTTGGGCCCCAAACTGAACACAGTATTCTGTGTGCAGTCTAACGCGTGCTGAGTAAGGGGGAATAATCACCTACATTGCCTATGCCTATCCCTTCCTTCTCCTTCATATATTATGCATATATAAATATGAAATAATATGTACTTTTCAACATCTGGTCATCCATATTGTATAAAGAAATAATGCTACCTCTTTAGCTTCTTTTACAAAGTCTGGTAAAACAAACTGCAAGCTTACAAACTGTAACCTGAGCAGTTCTGATATGTTTCTGTTATGCCTCCAAGAGCATTTAGCAGCTCTTGGGTTCCCGTGTGTTTGTTATGGCTACATGCTGACTCTCTGTTCTGATAAAACCCTGAACAACACTGTTGTCCTTACTGTTGTCCCCTTATTCTTAGAATGGAATAGAATAAAATAGAAAGAATAGAAAGCAAAGAAAAGGAAAAGAAAAAGGAAAGAAAAAGGAAAATAAAAGAAAAAAGAAAAGAAAAAAAAAGAAAAGAAGAAAAGAAAAGGAAAAGAAAAAAGAAAAGGAAAGAAGAAAAGAAAAGAAAAGAAAAGAGAAGAAAAAAGGAAAGGAAAAAAAGAAGAAGAAAATGTCATTTGGAAGGGATCTGCTAGGATCATCTAGTCCAAACTCCTAAACAATTCAGGGCTGACTAAAAGTTGAAGCATCCTAGTAAGGATATTGTACAGATGGCTCTGAAACACTGGCATGCCTCGGGCATCAGCCACCTCTCTAGGGAGCCTGTTTCAGTGTTTGACCACCCTCTCGGTAAAGAAATACTTTCTAATGTCCAGCTTAAACTTCCTCTGATACAACTTTGAACAATTCCCACCCATCCTGTCACTGGATACCGAGGAGAAGAGTCCAGCACCTCCCTCTCCGCATCCCCTCCTCAGGAAGCTCTAGAGAACAATGGGGTTTCCCCACAGCCTCCTTTTCTCCAAACCAGATAAAGCCAAAGTCCTCAGCCACTCTTCACAGGACATTCCTTCCAGCCTGTCATTAGCTTTGTTGCCCTCCTCTGGGCACATTCTCGTCCCTTCACATCCTTCCTAAACTGTGGGGCCCAGGCCTGCACCCAGCACTGCAGGTGAGGATGCACCAGTGCTGAATGCAGCAGGGTAGTCCCCTCTTTTGCCCGGCCGGTCGTGCTGTCTTGGGTGCTCCCCAGGGTGTGGTTTGTCCTCTTGGCTGCTAGGGCACTGCTGACCCACCCTGAGCCTGCTGTCGACCAGCACCCCCAGATCCCTTTCTGCAGGGCTGCTCCCCAGCCACTCCTCTCCCACTCTATACTTGTGCCTGGCATTACTCTGTCCAGGATTTTGACTTGTTAAATTTCATCCTCTTAGTCACTGTCCAATCTATCTAGATCCTTCTGCAAGGGCTCCTGTCCCTCAAGAGAGTCAACAGCACCTCCCAGTTTCATGTCATTAGCAAACTTGCTAAGCGTTTATTCAACTCCTGCCTCCAGATCACTGATAACTATGTTGAACAGAATTGGCCCTAGAATTGAGCCCTGAGGAACACTGCTGCTCACGGGTCACCAGCCAGGTGTGGCCCCATTCACTACAGCCCTTTGAGTTCTGCTGTCCACCCAGTTCTTCACCCAGTGCACCATGAACCTGCCCATCCCACAGCTGGACAACTAGTCCAGAAGGATGCTGTGAGGGACAGTATGAAAAGCCTTACTGAAATCCAGGAAAACTACATCCTCCACCTTCCCTTCATCCACTAGGCAGCTGACCTTATCATGGGAGGGTATCAATTTAGTTAAAACAGGACTTTCCCTTTGTGAACCTGTGTTGACAATGCCTGATTATTGCCTTTTTCTTTAAATGACTTACTTCTCACTCTCTACCTCAAATCCACTCTGTTTTCATACCAAAAAAAACTAAGTAAACATAAACCTGTAGCTCCTTCCAGCACATCCTCTGAACATGCAGGGCAGGAGATCAGGACTGCTTTAAGACCACACTACAAGTGCGCTCTATGCATTAGGGCTGTTCACAGTACACTTGCCCACTCCATGCAGAAGCATACATTCCCACTGCTAGACTTCTAACTTTTTATTTTGCCATATTAGTGTATTCTTTCTTTACACAGGCCTGAGTTACAAAGCCATCTAGACAGCCCCCTCCAAAATCATTATGCCACCCATACACTGTTGGTGTAAATGTAGAACAGCTGCAGGATTCTAGTGTTTAGAAAAACCCACCCATGTTCACTGGTCATTCACCAAAGACAGCTACTTTTTGAGCAACACCATGCAATTTTTAATTCATTCTACCTGTACACTATTTATATTGTAGAGTACAACTTTTTAAGCAGTACATGATAGAGTACTAAATGAAAAGTCTTGCAAAACTTTGTTTGGAAATATATAAGGGTCATATAATTAATCTAAACACAGATGTGCTAAACAGCTTTTACTCCAGAGCCTGATTTTATGACTAATGTCTAATTATTTGGACCTTTATTTTAAATCACTCACGACAATTTGCAAGACAACAATACTTTGCTCTGTTATTTTAGAGTACATCATAAGTATCCAACAAATCATTCAATACAATAGAAAACCTGTCAAACCCAGCAAAATACTCCTGACATTTCTTGTTTCGAACAGGAATCAAGAAAAGAATTGTTAACAAATATTGTAAGAGCTGTTAATGTCTTTTAGCTACTTGAGGAAAATACATTCTGGTTTTCTGTACCCAAAGCACCATTGCCTGAAATGACACCTATCTAATTTTTGGCATTTCAGTAAGACATCTAAATTAAGGGCCTCATTGCTCTACTTCTAGATTATACCTCAGGTAGGTTGGTTTATTCTTGTGAACTAAACTGCCTCTGGATGGACACTCTTCCTCCACTGACTGTAGAAGGAGCCTAGACACTCAAGGTTTTACTTCAGACGCTTCTAAAGTGAGACAGATGAAGTTTTATCTATGAAAAGACAGAAATAAGATGAAACTTAGATAAAGGGAATTCAGTAGGTATACCTTGCAAAGTCAAGGAAGGGAAGCTTTGTTAGCTTTCCGCAAATTTCCATTCCAAAGCTGAGGCCACTCTGAGGGCTTACAGCAGGCAGAGCTGCTGGGCTTCTTTGGCACAGTGTCTCTCCATCCATCACCCTGCAGACTCCAACCAGGGGCAGGCTGGGTCCCATCCAGCCCCAGCCCAGGTCAAGGGGCACCAGGAACCGAACACAGAAATCCTTGCAGAGCAAGGACCGTGTCCTGGGGTGTCTCCCCAGGGAGTGTGTATTGCTGCCACCTTTGGCAAATGGACACTGGGGTCCTAGAGCAGGAGCAGCCATGTGCTTTGATTCCTCTGCAGGTAGAACATAATGCCCCAGAGTGAGCCATGGGCTCCCTGGGACCACTCTGGGAGGTAGCAGGGAAGCCCAGAGGGCTGCCCAGCAGTGCTGGAGTGTGGAGAGAACCTGTGGGATTGTGGTATCTCCAGATCGACAATGACATTGCCAAGTGATGGACTGTGACCACGTGTCTGTCCCTCACTACTTGTATCTGGGTGCGGAGTCTCACCCAGATGGCTGGTGCCTGCACTCTGGCTGAGCAGCTTTGCAAGGTTGGAAGTGTAGAGCCAGGTCTTTGGAGCTGGTGTGCTCGGGGAGTTCTGGGTTCCAGCTCTCCGTGCCCGACCCCAGAGCCTTGGGAAGATTTTCCCCAGCCCTGCCTGGTCCAGGCAGCTGGGGTACCCAGGAGGTGTGCTCGCAGCAGGACAGGTGATCTGGGTGGGGAAACCTCACTCTGGGATGCTGGGAGGGTTTCCTTCCTCCAGGGTCTGCACATTTCTTGCCATCCATTCCTGAACCAATGAATGATGATGGCTTCTTTTCCCTTCCTAGTGTGACAGCCACTGTTGCAGCACCAGTGTGAAGGAGCGACCCGACATCTCCAGCTGCTCCCACCCCACCTCAGCGTGTGGACAGCATGGCCATGGAGCTGGAGAACCGCTGTCCGATATGCCTGGACATCTGGGAGGAGCCCAGCTACGTGCTGCCGTGCCTCCACCAGTTCTGCCTCCCGTGCATCATGCGGTGGGTAAAGAGTAAACCCGAGTGCCCTCTGTGCAAGAGGAGGGTGAACTCCATCTTGCACTCTGTGCGGGCAGACAATGACTTTCAGGAGCTTGCCATAGCTCCACCTGCAGTGCATCAGCCATCGGCAATGTTGCCAGGGCCCATAGCTTCTGTAGAAGCCTACGTGTGGGCCTTCATCTTCCGGGTCTACCCCACCGTCCTCCAACGCCTGATACCCTGGCTGCACCAGGAGCTGGGGCAGCTCTTCGACGATGACCTGGAAGCAGCGGCAGTGCAGAGCCTAATCCTATCCAGCCTGTGCTGCTATGGCCTGGATGAGGAGGCTCTAATCCATATGCTGCGCGTTGCCTTGGGCAGGCGCACGAGGAGCTTCGTCCGCTGGCTTGTTAACACTGTCGTGCACTGGTGCAGTGGGGAGGCCCGACGTCAGATGGGCCTCGAAGATGCCCGTGTTGTTGAGGAGAGGGAGGGCAGCCCCCTAGCTGCTCCCAGCCCCACTGCCTCCCGAGGTGGGTCCTTTGCCCCCAGCACAGACCATCACAGGGATCGTGGCGGCCCCCCCTCTGCCCCTGTTCCCACACACGGGGAACAAGAAGAGACACGGGAGGACCAAGAGGAGGCTGTGGCCGGACCCTCCACTCACAGCCAGAGCAGCCCTGGGCTGCCCAGGAGAGGCCCGAAGAGGAGGGCTGTTGAGACTGAGGGCACCTCCCAGCCCCACAAGAAGCCACCCCACTGTCAGTGACACGGAGGGAGCACCAGCAAGGAGGCCAGTTGGCTCTCCAGGGCAGTCCAGTGATAACTAGCAGACAGTGCCAGAAAATACAAGATGGAAGATGACAGCAAAAAGTCCTTGGCTATACTGACAATATGAAAGGCGGGGGATGTTAATGTTGATGGTTTCTTCTTGGTCCCGTGAGGATCTCCCTGGCATCAGCGGCATGATTTTCTAACATGCACTCAGCTCTTGCCCTTTTTGATTTGTGACTCCACATTACCTCTGACTATACCACATGTGTCTTCTGCAGATGCCAGGTCTTATTTTTATGTTCCCTTTGCTCCCCTCAACAGCACGTTTGGCCCAGCTCCAGGCCTGTGTCTCTGCTGCTGTTTTGAGCTTTGGGGTTGAGGACACTGCAAAAATCACAGAACTGTAGAATTGTTTGTGTTGGAGGGGGTCTGTAAAGGTCGTTTAATCCATTCCCCCCTGCAGTGAGCGTGGACCTATTTAACTAGATCAGGTTTCTTGGAGCACCTTCCAACCTGACCTTGAATGTTTCCAGGGATGGGGCTTCTCCTACCTTTCCTGGAAACTTGTTCCAGTTTTTCACCACTCTCACTGTAAAAAAGTTTTCTCAGGTATTTTTGTACACTTTGCAGAACTGGGAAGTGCTTGCTTAAAGCTCAGTGAGTGGCTGTATTGTTACTTATATAACCTAACTCTAGAAAAACATGTTTCCAAAACTGATTGAAAGAATTCAAACAGGAAGATGAAATGCAGCTGGATGCCCAAGTTCCATGAGTGTCTTGGAGCTATACATGCCCATTTGAGTAAATGTTAAGAAGCGGTAAGACGTAGTTTAGCTTCAAATAAAATAATACTTATTAATAATGGATGAAGTTATGCTTCTACTATAGTTATGTCTTGAAAATGAAGACATTTTGAGGACAAGGATATACAGAGTAGGAGTCCTATTACCTGAGTTATCTCTCAGGACAAGAGCAAATGGATGAATTTGATAGAAAAACTTATTTTCTGTTTCACCATTTTGTTATGTCAAAGAAGGAATTTCCCAGGAGAACCCCACCCATCAGCTGAAAGACAATTACTCTTCACATTTTCTGAAAAAAAAATGAACGGCTATTGCTCTCTGTGGTGCTGGAAGGGTTTCCATATGGCAATTTGTCTACTGACAGCCATCAGCAGATTATTGGTAGAACAGAGACTTTTGATGATTACTTCAGACTTCAAGCAAAACTAGGTTTTATTACCAGTTGGCTTCTCTTTTAAACATTTGTAACTTAAATGCCTGAATTGTAAGAATAATTCAATTGCTTTGTGGTGCCATAGTACTGTGTTTTTTATCTGCTTGCTTTTGAGTCTTTGCCCTGGATCACAAGGCAAGAATAACTGAAATTCTTTGCCTGTACAGTGCAGGGGTTCATGAAGTTTTCGGAATGATTCCTTTACCAATATAACCTATTAATCTGTAAATGAATGAATAGCAAATGCTACTCCAGCTGTCAGGGCTCCCTATTTTTTTAGCACATGCAAAACAATCCCTTCTCACTTCTTTTGCTTTTGGAAACATTCAGAGGAAATTCCTCAGTCCTTTTCTGAGTACAAAAGTTGTATTGCTTTAATATTCAAATATGCTAGGAGTAGTACTGCTCTCTTGGTGCATTCTTCAGCTCAATCATCATTTAGTTATGTATAGGAAGTGGAGCAAGACATAAGGTCCCTTTCCACCAATGCAATTAAGTCAAACTTGGATAGGATCAAATCAATAATACATAATGCCTTTGACCAAATCTGATACTATGTTTCAAAGCCTGGTTGTAAACAAAGCCTTAGTTCCACAATACTACAAAATGACCATGTAAATGGAACAGTATTTCTCTGAGTGTTGGAAAAACACCTCCCTACTTCAAAGACAATGCCTTAATCATTTTTTACAAGCACAAGAATCATCTGTCAGTAACACAGTACATGTAATCAGCCAGCTAGCCATGGTCAGCAGGTGATCCTTCACAGAATCAGGTGTCTCGGACCTGAGGCATCTAAGAGCCAAAAACCCTATCAGCTCTATTAAAGTCAGGGAAACACCATTGATTTCAACAAGAGTCAGTTCAAATCCTTATTATATTATTTTTAACTCTTCTTCCTTGCAGCAGGCGACCAACCTTCTCTGTGATGTGAAACTTGAGGTTTTATTTATATCCCTTTTTACCTTGCTTAGATATAGATTAATTACCTAGTCCTTTAAAAATAAAACATACATACACAATCCAGACACTATTTTTTTATTACTTCCTGCAGCCTTAAATTCCCCAGCCTTATCCTGAAGACTAGATTTCCTTATATGGAATTCATATATCCATGTTTTTAGAGTTGGAACCCTTTAGAGTTCATTTGAAGCTGCACTAAAAGCAAAGCTTGGGCTGTTTAAGCCTGCATCAAGTGAAATAGTATAAAGAGCTGAACAAGCACTGTGGAATACAAGTGCCATATTTCACATAGCTCTGATAAACACTGAAATCCCCCCCATTTGCTTCCTGGTTTAGGATAATTTCAAGAGCATGTGGTACGCTAGGGTAGCAGGTACAGTGAACAAATGGGCAGGTCCCAGGAAAAGGGAACTAAATTTCAGCCACTGATGTTCCACACTGGCAAGCACTGACCACAAGAAAGCTTCCTGATTGTGCAGACACTATCATGCAAGTGCAGGTACTGCAGAACTGGTACATTTTAAGCCCTGCTCCTTTGCCTGCCTATGTGGAATTTCTTGGTATTCAGCACAAATGAGAGAAAGAAAGTGACTTCCCAAATCCTGCTGTGGCTGGTGGACCTTGCTGACATAGCAAGGCTGCATTTTGCTGCTCTGAACTTCCTATTAATAAACTAACTTTTGCTGAGCAGAGAAACTTCATCTAGCCCCACACAAGCTACTGTGCTGATATAATCTCCCTGTCAATGAGTTATTTGTTTTGGTTTTGGTTTTAGTGTCAATATCTTTATATTACTTTACCTTTCTTTGTACTAGTACATAGTTGATCAAGTGGCTCACTACTCACAGTTGCCAGCTTGTAGTAGTAAACAAGACCCTAAAGGAAGTAGTTCTGCATGAATATTTCTCACATGGTAGTGATGCCTGCTATAATACAGTAGTTAGTTAATAGCTAAATTCTTGAAATGTAGTAACTGTCACAAACTGTGTAAAGAGAGAACTAAGATTATTGACGAGTGTGAGCTAGAGACAGCAATTACCCAGTCAGGGTCTTCAAAGTAAGGAAGTGGCAAAAGCATGGACTAACTTGCACAGCATCCCTGTAAGACAGCAGCTGATACTCAAGGGCCATGACAACAACCAATAAGAAAATCATTCCGTTATGCCTTATTTAGCCATTTTTAATCAGCTGAGTTCCTACTTGTTATCTTTTAGCAGGAACATCCCAGGTGTACACTGCCATCTTGGCAGGAGAACTTAAGGCTTCTGCAAACTTTAGCTGAACTGCTTTCATTATAATAGTAAAAATCATGCCCATTGGTCAAAAAGACCCCTGCCAAGGTGAAGTCCCTTCCCCTGAGCATGTGTAGTATTGGAAGTATATAGTCAGCATTACTAAGAGTTGTATGTAAATTGCTAACCAATCACTTTAAGGGGAGTGGGTTCAATAAATTACTAATTCTATGAATTTTTCTGTATAAATCTAGTGTGGAGAATCCTGTGTGGTGTGCATGCTACGTGGAACTATCCAGTGTCACAATAAAGAATGCCTGCTTTCTAAAACTCCAAAATGAGTCTTTGAGAGTTTTTCTTCTCTGTATCAGTACAGTATCAATAGCTTGTCATACAGTATATTGAAATTACTATAATTAACATTGCTACAGTGGAAACTATTATCTTCTTGTCAGGTGAGTTTTTCATCTTTAGACAGTTAGGAACTAAGTTACACATACTGGCTTTTTATTATCCTTTATTCCAGGAAAATCAGAGAGTCAAGCAGGCTAATACACAAAGTAAGGGCTGGGAACAAAAGCTACTGCTCAATGTTAGAGTAAGTATAAATTCGGAAAGCCTGAAGTGAGTCACTGGGACTCATGGCAGGTGGGGGGACTGAGAGATTGTTTGGTACTTAATGTAAGAAATCAGCAAGTGAAAAGAAAAACAAGAAGACAGATAGATTTATGATCTTCTGAGAGGAAATGCAAAACAGGTTCAGCATAGAAAGTCAAGTAGTTTCATCTCTCCTGATCACAGACCCTTTTATCATTTTCCTCCTTGATTAAATGGAGATAATAGCAACAAGAATAAGGGTTAGTGACAGATTTCACTGTAGTCCAGGAAGGTTTAATTTGTGAATAGTGATCACAGAGATTCTCAATATGACTGTACATAAGTTGCCAGAGAAATGCAAATGATAAAAACCACTTACTGACGTTAAATAAAAAAGGTAAAAGACAACACTATAATAAAAATACGTATATGTATATAATTATAACTATATAGTATAATATGTGGCTACATGAATATATAATTATATGACTATATAATTACATAAATATATAATTACATAAATATATAACACACGACATATATAAGGCATATAATATATAATTGCATTGTTTTTTTTCCCTGGGAAACATAATGAAAGACAACTCCCTTTGTGTTTGGCCTATAAAATAAAATGTGTTTTCATACTGTCAAAGCACAAGTAACTACATGCCTTTGCCTCTCTGTAAATGGACTTCACTTCATTGAAAACAATAATGGAAATAATTTACTTGTGTAAAACTAGCAAGACTTGACAACTTGCCGGTGTTATACGGTGTTGTGCAACTCTATTAAAGCAGTTCAACCAATCAATTGACTAGTCAACCAAATGGAAAAATGTCCTGAGTTGAAAGAATAGCTATCTGCATGTATAAAACAGCGCTGAATGTTCCTGCACAAAGCCTCACCTCAGGCAGCAACTGCTTATCCTGAATGTGCACAATACAAAACTTAAAACTGAGAAAAAATATTTTTTACAGAAGGGACAAAAAGAACTTCGAACTCTGCCACAAGATGTGTTTTTAGCAGGACAGTAGTAAGAGTGTAAAGGGTACAATATATGGGAATAACATTACACAGACTGAAAAATGAGTATGGGATAACATAAATCTAGGAGTGTGCACCTGCTATAAATATGTACTGTTTGTTCAGAGCTACACTGTCAAAGAGTCACAATTGTTCTTATTATCATATATATAAAATTGAAAGAATGTTCATCTCCACAACCATCTGAATAACTAAGTAGTGCTTGTACAGCAGTTTGATACTAATAAAAACATTAACCATTAGAAAAAAAATAATGATAGAACAACTACTCTAAGTACATGTTATAACTACTGTTATAACATATACTCTGTTTCAGTTATACTATACAAACTATGTGTCAGTCCTTAAATTGTTTGTTACCATACTCTATCCTCTGCTATTCACTAATATGTGCCATTCATTTTCTGTGGCAGTTTTAGGTGTTAGGGAGCAATCCAAGTCTCCCTGATGTGAATGAAAAAAATCTCCTCTGATATCAACCAGCACCACAATTTATCAGTTAATTGTAAAATACAACTGGTTTGGTTCTCTGATAAAACTCTAGAACCTAGTTTTATACATATGTGTAGAAAATCTTAGCTATTGCACTTCTTAAATCATTTAATCCATTTTATTTCCATTATTTCATAATGAAAAGAAATTAGAACAGATTTCAGATACATCTCCCCTACTATTACTGTCTCACTGGTTTTACATTTGTGTTGCATTTGCTGTATTAATTTTTTTTCCAATCCATGTAATCATTATCGTATACATTTAATTGTTTTATTGATGTTAGAAAAGAACAGAAGATTGGCGAGAAGAATTATAAACACACTCAAGTGACCTGCAGCTGAGGTGTAGAAAAGCATGCATATCATACTAATTGTTGCTTAGCCTTTTGTGTTGGACAGTAGAACAGCTGTGTTTTGATAACATAGGCCTGTGATAGACTTAGAGGCATCCAACTCAACACTCTTAAGATTCCTGCCCTGCTATGAGAAAGATCAAAGCACAGTGAAAAACTACACCTGTGTAAATCCAATAAACAGGTGAAAACACCAGATTCAGTGATGCTGTAGCATCAACTGAGCTCTGTGGTGCCTGAGTACCCACTTATGTGCCTTTGCCCAGATGCTGCTTTGGGGATTCCCTGGTTGACAAGGTAAGGAAAATAAATTTTCTCTTTGCATTTCATCCAAGGTTTTGTGGTTCTTCCTTCATCCTGCCTGTGTCAGCCTCACACAATCAGGTTCTGAATGTTACCTGTTCATTTAGATTCTTCAGTACCAATTATTAGAGACATAAACAATCACTTAAAGATACATACTTCTTCTCTCTTAAGCTTTGTTACCTGTGATTATTGCCCAAGGTTAACTAGAACATAGAATGTAAATTCTCATTGTAAATAATAAATTTATCAGGAATATATCATGCTTTTTAGAGGAAACAGATTTCAGTTCTGGTGTGCTTAATAAATGTGAATAATATTATAAATAACATTATATATTATATATCTTGAATCATATCAGTAGTTCCAGTGTCTTTGTATATTGCAGAGAATGTAAGTCATACAGCCAGCCAAGGTAAACTCTTCAATGTTTTCCTGTTTTCTTCTGGGCTTATAGTTTTCAAATATAAATGCTTGAATGACAGAGAAAAAATGATCCAATTTACTGTCTTCTGCTTCTTCTAAGTCTTGTAAGTCTTGAATTCATGATGATCCATTGTTTCACAATAAGATATTGCATAACTTTGGAGACGTGATCTCACTATACCATTAACTCAAAAAGCATCCTTTTTTAATAACATTCTTTTACTACTTTTCTATTGCCAAGAAGTGGGAATTTGCAACCTCAGTTCTCATTCTAGCTGCTACTGGCTTAATGATTTGTGGCCTTCCAGTGTTCAGAGGCCCAAGTACCATAGTCAAGCTAGTATAATAGGAAAGTGTGGAAAGGTTTTGTTAGCTTTATAGAATCATAATGCTTACAGCATGATTACAATAATATAGACAGTCATGCTGTATAATGTCCATAAAAACTATTATGGCACCTGCTAATTTCTGGACCAAAGCTTTAACATTTGTCATGTAGGTTCCTGCTCCGGCAGGGGGATTGGACTAGATGATCTTCTGAGGTCCCTTAAAATCCCTAACATTCTGTGATTTGCTTAAACTATACAATAGCATTAGAAATGTGCCCAGTTCTGACTAAAAGTTAAAAGCAATTTAAAAAATCTATGATTAATTCTGCAACAATTTTAATATGTATGTATTCAAGCTTCTCATATGCAATGGTTCTATTACTCTTCAACTGTATACATTTCACATAGTTACACAGTCAGAATAATACAGAAAGCACTAGGGGTTCCAAGACAGATAATTCAAATGTATGCCATTATATTATATACTGTTAAAGTGACAAAAAAATTCTAAAGCGTCTCTTTTTCTATGACTTCTGTATAGCTTCTTTGTATATAGGACCTCTTTGTGAGTTGTGCCTGAGAAACTTGGGAATCTTTTGCTTGCTACAGAATAGCAGGCTTCTCTGACTGATTATAGGATCTACTGCATAACATACACTAGGAAAAAAGAGAAAGCAAAAGGTATGAAGTTTCACTTGTGCTCATTTATTTCCACTCTGTTGTTAACTAATTATATAGTCATACACATCTGTAAGCCTAAACTGACTGAGATGCTGGGAAGCTGTGAACAAAATGTCATATGATAAATCACTTATGAATGGCTAACAGCAACTTCTGGTAACAAGTTAGGCTTACTAACAGATCCCTTTTTTTTCCCATAATGCACCTGTGTAACGTATAATGGGAGAGGTTTATCTGGAAAACATCTGCTCAGTACCAACTTAATGACTTGGATTTTCCAATGACTTTATCCTAACTGTCCCCATGTGTATGCAAAACTCAAAAGCCACAAGAGTAAATCCCAGCAGTTCTTCAGCTCTTACATAGTCTTCAGGATACCACTCAAGTCTGCAAATTCATGCAGCTAGTATTTTTAAAAGGTCAGTCACTGTGTCTGTCTTATTAAGGGTGATTAAAAGAATGAGATTATCTTCTCATCTTGTCTACCTTGCGGCCCAAATCAATGAAAAAAGACAGCTGACAAAATTATCTTTGTCTTCAGTTTGGTCCATCCTTGATACACTAATAGCTGAACTGTTCATGGAACAGCTGTTTCATTAAGCAGCTGACTTAAACGTCAATACAGTGCTCTACAACAAACTAAAATTAGTGATGGCTTTACCTGAAGTGTGTTGCAGATAACTGCAGAGGGATTTACTGGCTACGTTTAACAACCTCTTCTAGCTGCCCAGGCCTTGTGCAGGAAGCCAATTAGTAACTGAACATAGAAACCATAGTCTAGAACTCATGTATTAATGCAAAATTGAGCCAGTGATAATGTTAATACAGTGGCCTATAGACTGATGCAGCCAAGAACAATTAAAACAGTTCCATTCAGCAAGAAACAACAGTCCTGCTACTGAGAGGGATTTCTGGTGGCCTAGCAGAGCAGCAGACTGGTAACTCCAATCACTTCAGCTGCCAGCTCTGCATTTGGCTGTGGCTGCTGTTGGAAGCCTTAAGCTCATCTGTCCATGCTGGTACTACTTTCCATTGTATGTATATTACCCTTCCCAGAACAAATTCCTGAGTTCTTGCTGCTACAGCTAACCAAACCACTCACCACAATTCCCCCTAGTGAACCATGGCATATCTCATGTGCTCTCACTGGGGAAGGCCTAGCAATAGTAAATGGAGTGAGCCAGTAACTATTCCACAGAATGGTTATGTTAGCTGCTGGTGAATTGTGCTGGTTTAAGCTCTTAGCCAGTTCAGCCCACAGTAAACAGCCCACCTGAGCTGAAAGAAGAGTTAGGATTTCTGAGTGAATGGATTTAAGGTGGGAACAACACTCATATTATGATTCCAATGAACTCTGTGAGGAAGATAAATCCACTAAGGCAAAATGTCACTCAAGAAAATACATATTGGGATTTAATTCTAGAAATAACGGAGGCCATACTGATACGAAAACATTTCCCTCAAAGATCTCCTTTTGTTCAATATTATTTTTATTTCAGTAGAACATAGAGATTATAGACCTGAGATATCTCACCAGGTGGAAACTACACATTTAGGAACATGGGGCAGGTACCTATATGACATACGGGTCTTTTAAATATTTAGACTACATAGTCACAGTAATGTACCACAGAGGTCATCCGTGACCTGACCTTACCCTCTGATGTTTGTCCAAAAGTAGTATTCTCTGTGTCTCAACTATTTCTGAGGGCTTAGAGACTACCTCACAAAGGGGAATGAAAGGTGAGTGCACAATAACATCATTCCTCTCCTTGTACAAAAATTAACAAAAGCTTTTCTATTGATGGCTACAGTGCAGCTTTGCTGTGGCTATGAGGTTTTATGAAAAACAGTCTCATTTCTAATCTATTTATTTAATGTATTTCTGATCCTTTTGCTTGCTTAAATGCTGTAACAGGGGGCTGGGAGTACCTGGAAAGCTGGTGCTGGTTACAGGCACACATGGTGACAGGTAAATGATTACTTTTTCTCTATTCCCACCTCTGCGCTGGGGATTTTCCACTACAGTGTCTTTGCTTAGGGAAAGTTTTAAAATGGCATCAGGGTCTGAAGCTGTCTGATTTTAGTGCTGATAGAATGGTACTTGATTTGCTTAACTAAGGAAGCTGCTGGAAAAAAAATGTTACAATTCGCAATGTACTTGTCTCCACGCATGTTTTGGCTCTATATCAACTTTCTGAAGTTTTTTTCCAGACAAGTGCAGAATAATCAGCACACCTGCCGTGCAGGAAAATTTAAAGTTGATGAAAATATTTTCTTTATGCAATCTAATGCAAAAATGTAGTTTGATACATTATAAATGTCCATTCTAATAGTACTAATTAAAGCTATAATCTCATGTGGAATGAAAAGATTTTTCTCATTTACTGAGATTGTATCATTATTTTTTTTTAAATCCATCTTACAGGTTTATAGGATCAGAAACTTTTCTTATATACATAATACTAAACACAGGGCATCTTATAGGAGTAAGTATTTGAAGCTTACTATGTTCCTCATGCTCAAAGACATAACTTTACAAGATCTATTAACATTATAAAAAGTCACAGCTCTAAACAAGATTTGTCAATGCTCTCATGAAATGTCTTCTGAACATAGCTTACAAAAATGAAAGAGGGAAGTAGTCTTCATTACTAAACCACTGCAGTTCTGTTGCCAAATAGTTACTCTTTTACAGGCATTTTCATTTTTTTTCTAACAAAGCAAAAAAAGATTTTTTACTCTGTAAGCAACGGGTTTATGTTTTGTATCATTTTGCATAGGTTGTATAGGCTTCTCTTGAAATACAATCGCAAAATGCATTTGGATAAATATACAGCAGTCTTAAACCATACAAAAATATTTCTAACTTAGACAGACTTCTTATTTTTCATCTCAGGTATGTAACATAGGAAAGATACTATTCAGTGCAAGTAAAGACATCAGATTCTAACTCTTAATGCTACCAGACTGCTAGAAAAAATATAATCCTAAAAATGATTAGTATAATCTAAGTCAGAAAAAATATAATTTAAATGAAAACTTTGAAAATGCTAGAAAAGAATGCTGGTTAAGTTCTAGTTCAACAAATCAGCCCTATGTGATAAAGCTTTTATATGCATATGTGTCTATATACACAGCATAAGCTTATGTTTAAATATCATTTATTTGAATAAGACCTAGGCATACACCTAAGTTCTTTGCTGAATTACAGTCCTAAAATAGCCAATTTGTAAAGCCAAAATCTAGGATGATATCAAGTAACTGGCATTATGACTTCAGCTTTTCTTACCAAATTGAGTTTCCAAAGTTCATCTTTAAACGTGGGTCAGGCATCTCTAATTTTCTGCTGACATTTGTGACAAACTGTAACTGGGTTTACTGCTATCAGCAATATAAAGAATAATGACATAAGGACTAAAAAAATTTAGAGATGTTAATGGATTAAAAAGCTTCATAAAATGAAAAATCCATGAGATACTGAGTGAATTTCTGTCAAATCCCCAATATTAGTTGAAAATTTTAAACCAAAGTTTCTTTGGACAACTTCTTATTTTCTGCTGCAAGACAAGCAGCAATGGTTTGCAGATATTTTTGATCCAGCTAAATTTTCAAGTTTTCCTATGCTGTATGTCGCTACAAGCATTCCCAAGGAAAATAGTGGAGTCACACCCATTTATCCAGGTCAAAATTGAGCTTCATGTTTATTATAATACCTAGTGAAATTCACATATGTAGAAAGTTCAAAGGTAACAATACACATGCATAGTTGTTTTCTAAATGTCTTTTTTATGTTTAACTGTTAAGTGCATTTTTTTCTACTTGGATTTTTCAGGATTGTCATTTTACTTTTAACACTTCTTTAAGGGTTTTTATTCCATTGCTTTAATTCACCTAAGTTCTTCCATGAGAGGATCTGAAAGTAGAGGATACAAAGAAGCAAGAACCATTACCTCCCCTTAAATAGGGAAGAATCTGAAATAGAGGAAAATTTACATCATCACACACATAGAAAATTTAAGAAAATATTTTCCCAGAATTTGCTTGCTAAAATTCTAACCCCACAATGTGATCAAGCTGTTTATTTTGATGTTCCACATTCTGTTGTATTTGATATTTAGAATTCAAAAGTGATTTTGTATTTGTTAGTTTGGATATTTTCTGTCTGCTCTTTAATTAGATACCCTAAATGGAATTTTAAAAAATCCTATGAATATTCAGACTGCCACTATGAAGTATTCACTCTTGAAGTCAATGTCTGCACCAGGAGTATGCTGCATGTGGCTCAGTCCAGTTTGGCAGTATCATCTCTTAAAATCACAAGTAATGGGTTAAAACCTGCCTGAGCCTGTCATGTCCTGCTGGATTCCCATCATAAGGACTTTTTTTCCAGACTAGATGGTATTTCTGGGACAGTATAACTCCTGGTTCCTGCCTCACTTTATATAAAATGTAGGTAACCATATACCTGTAATGCTTCTATGGGGCTTCAAATATATTATCCTTAGAACATAACAGTTTTGAGAGATTCAGTTTAACTCTTTGCTGTGCTTCATGCACATTTTAAACAACTTTTTTTCAGTTTTCTTGAGTCTGAAGTACATTTTATGTGTAATTGTTTCAAGGTCAAAAGGTACAAGTTATACCACAAAGGAAAATTAGATATCAAAAAGTACTACTCAGCTTTAATAAGCTTAAGCTTTAGCACATATGAAAAAGCTTAGCTGCCTAGGGTTTGATTGTTGCTGAATTGTTTCCTT
This sequence comes from Baryphthengus martii, assembly GCA_013396935.1. Classification (NCBI taxonomy): domain Eukaryota; kingdom Metazoa; phylum Chordata; class Aves; order Coraciiformes; family Momotidae; genus Baryphthengus; species Baryphthengus martii. The sequence goes on along the minus strand of VWZK01017454.1, from coordinate 10,014 downwards.
GCAAAATTTTCATAAAAGACATCAAGATAAGACGATAATCTTCAATCTTCCAATCCTTAAATAGGTTTCTCCACTTCCAATACACTTACCTCAGAAGTTTCAACATTACTTCATGACTAACGCTGCCCACTGTTGAAAATAAGTATGTTCAGTTTTCTTTTCGTACAGTTTGTCCTTTTCTCAATTTTCCAAACACACTATTGGCTCCAGGAATAGTTGTAAAGTAATTTTCTTTGTCTATACAACTTAAAATAACAGCTTTATAAGTTGATTGTTTTTAAGTTTTTGACTAAAAGTCACACTCAGACTGCAATAACATTTGAACAACTCAATCTCTGCTTAGATGAAAGACAACATCTTTCCCAACCCTGAATGAAGAATATTCAGCTTAGATGCTTGGACAGATACCACCTGTACTTATCCATGTACACACATGAGCAGAAAGACAACTTTGAGTTTAAAAAACCAGTTTAAATCAGCTAAAGTGGCATGGAAAATAACCATCCACTTGATGTCAGGAAAAGATAAGAAAAGAGACTTGAACACTCTACATGGAAGAAAGGGTGGTTTCTGATAAACTGAAGGAGCGGAAAGGAGAAGAGAAAGTTAAGAGCATTTAGGCAGCCATCACAACATAGATAAATGAAGAGAGGACAGTGGCAACATAATCCAGAGCCCCTGACTGCAGGACGTCTGAGGGCATCAAACAGCAGACTAGAGGGTACATGGGAAACAAGACATTGGGACACAATCCTAGTTGCTAGAACCCCTGAACCATGGACAGACACAGGGAGAGGGTAAAAATGAGCATACAACCAACAGATCTAAATGGCTGATGATGCCAGAAGCAAGGAGAACATGATGAAGATCAGCTATGCATTTATGCAGAAGGAAAGGGAGAGCCTTTCTAAAGTAACTACTATAAACAAAAATGTCAGCGTGGCTTTGTAAAAAACTTTTTGTCCTTTAGAGATCAGAAAGCAGAAAAGCAGATAATATATGCAAATATTCACAAGGCATCCATCACTTGATACCTGTAAGGACAATTTCTGGTAAATGTAAAGTAAGCAGCAATGAGAATAAAGAATGAAGCCAACTCTGCATCCGAATCACAGTTTTTGAGTGCATACCTCTGAACTGAGCACCTCTGGATGAAGCCCTATTTCCTGAATTTTGGCATACTGAATATTGGGCCATTTTACAAATTTTTTTCCCTGAAAATGATGCAAATATTACAAGAGCTTTAGGATGCTTGTGGTTTTAAAGTTTTTCCCTGATGATTTAAAACTTTTTAAACATCTTATGATTACATTATCTTTCTAAAATGGCATGTTATTAGCAATCCTACTTGTATTTTGTTTTAATAGACATATTAAGAAGATGGGCCTTTTGAAATTTCATTGCAAGAAGGAAGTTTTGTTTGTGTGTTTGAAGTATGATGTTTATTGAACATCATAATATCTATTTATAATTTACTTTTATATTTCTGTCACTTTTACAATCTATCAATCTATCGATGTAAAAATACCGATATGATGTAATGAATTATATACTATTTTAATACATACATTTAAATACAGTGACATCCATCCCTAATAACAAATTTTGTTTTAAAAAGACTTAAATATTACAAAATTTGGGACCAGACATAGAACGTTTTCTTCACAAATTATTTAAAACCTGAAAAAAAAATAGACTCTCTTGTAATTATTACAGGGTTCATAACAGCATTTCTAGTTGTAATCATTTACGCCATTTGATTTTCCTTGTTCATCTGACCATAATCTTGTCCTTTACAATCTGAAAATGTTATAAAAAATCAAATAACAATCTGCTAGATAACTGTAAATTTGTCTCTTTACAAACAAAGATCGGTTTTTAGAGTATTCTTTTAACCGGCTGTTATTCTAAATTTTTACAAAGTCCAGATTAGTTAGAGAATGTAAACTAGGTAGGATAACAATGAGTGAAGTGAGGAACTGACTGGATTCTTAACTGTTCAACGATAGAAACTGATTTGTTTTAATGTTATCCGTTTCCAGAAAGTAAGAAGTATTTCTGGGCCTCACTGAAACATGGTGTCATGTATCTTTTACCTGACATTAACAAGTAGCATATTCTTGTATCAAAAAACATCCTGGCCTTCCCATCCAGTTTTCTTTCAGTAAGTTGAGGATGCAGAGGTTTATAAATGGAACGCTTATAATCTCTGATTTATGGACATTTTACCAATTTACATGATTTATTTTTTTTTTTAATAATGAACAATTAATCTACTACAGTGCAAAGGATATTTTACTACTATATCGACACGGTGGTGATTTTCTCATCAGCCTTAATTGCAAAAAACAAAAGGGATTGGTATCCCTTCCTCAGTATCCAGACACCTCCAACCCCCCCAAAAAAAGCACATCAAACCACTCTGTACCTGCTACTTAAATTCCTTTAAAGGTTTCCTTCTACTGGTGTAAGGGAACTTTTAGATATGTAAGCAGTAGATTTTGTATCTGATGATAAATTGCTCCAACTTCATGGAGAGGAACATGTTATAAAAAATCTGAGCAGTGGAAAGTTATGCTAGAAGATGCCAAGATAATATACTTTTTTTTTTTTTGTTTAAAGATACATATTATGTTTCCACTGAAGTCACTGGCACTTTTGTCTGTGACAGCAACTGGGGCAGGCAGGGTAGGTATTCTGCATTGCTCCTACACCTGTGATTATGAAGATTATAATGATTGTTCTGACATTCTGAAATACGTAACTTCTTTAAGGCTCTGGTTTACTGAACCAAAAGAGGCCTCTAGAAAGAAGCTGTATGCAATATATGCCTCCAGATTTTCACAGTTTCATGCCCAGCAGACGTCAATTTGTAGTTGAGAATGCAAGAAAGCACAAGACAAAGAGCGAGCCTTATAAAGCTCCAAGAACTGACAACAAGCTTCAATTACTTTTGTTTTGGATTGATGAATTCAGTAATCTCACATGACACATTTACTGCAATAAATGAAATTCTTTCAGCTGAAATCTAAAGAGATATCAACTTAAGTTTTTCACCAGTTTAAAGCTGTTGTACTGAGGAGCTGAAGCTTGGTATTCCCTTCTCTATTCTTTTGCAGAGCCAGATGAATTCACTTTTAGAATAATTTAATACTATGATTCTGTTTCCTACAGATCAAACTAAGACCCGATATGAGACTGAGAAGTCTCCACAACGGTATCATGAGGGTCATCAAGTAGTCCTGGTCATGAAAGGAAATGGCAGTAATAGTTTCAGAGGTGTCAAATTTTCTAAATTAATACCATTCAATCAGTTTTATCTGTTTTCCTTACAATTTGAATTTTGGCCTTACATCTGAGACAGGGAAAACGCAGCTCTAAACTTTCTGGCAAACCTGGACTAAGGTGCAAATAATTTTTATGCCAAAATTGGATTTTTAGTGAAAGTCATCAAGAATATTTGCTTTGAGGCTCCTACCAAAAGCATAATGCTTTTATTGGAGTTTCCTCTTACATCTGTGTTTGATTTCTCACTGTATGCAAACTTTATGCAAACTGCAGCCAGGACAAAGTCAAAACTCTTGCCAACAAAACCTGCTGAGTTTCACACAGCTTTAAATATTTTACAAGGTTTGAAGCTTTGTTTGCTCTCATTTGAAAAAACTGTTAGGATACTGCTCACAGTTTGCCTGACCTCAGCCTGTAATTTGGAAGGTTTACTCTCAGGCATACCTGTAACTTTCCACTTCACATTCAGTCTCAGCTATTTAGGAAGAATCGAGACAGGGAAAAAAATGGTAGGACAGTCTGAGCCTATGTCAAAAATAGCATTACTTCTTTCCAAGTCACTGAGAAATTAGAAAAATAGGTTTGTCAATGCTTACAAATCAATGTCCTAAAGGATAAACAAAGCAATATACTGTGTGGGGCTTTGTACCTATCACACTAGTGAACATGATCATCATCACTGTAAGAACCAGTCCATAATGCGTAGGCTAGAAAGCTGTATTCTCACAAGTTACTTCAATTGGAGAGACACATAAATAATGTCATTAAGTTTAAAGGCAGGCAATGGAGTATACACTCCTAGTATAAACAGAAGTTATCCATGTTTGCTTTTCCAGCTGTTTAAGTATCACTAATAAAATAGTGATAACAAAAATTACTAATAATAGTAATTATCAGTAATAATTTTGTAACTCTAAAGACACTACACAGATAAAGGAGACCTGGACATTTGAAGAAAAAGTAGCAGCAGTTAAGTGACAGGGAACCCTAATTTGAGCAGATTTTCATAGACAAACAGAAGAAAACTGAAGCTACTAATATACGTGCATGTATTTATATATCTATGAGAATTTTAAAATGTCTAATTGCTAAAAATCAGTGAATCAACTGCCTGGGAGAAAACATGAATGGCAGTAGAAAACATCTTAAGGATATGAAGAAAAATTGGAAAAACAAAGATATTTTTAGATAACTGTGACAGCAGCAAGGTTCTGTATGTACGTCTCTGTCTATATACAAGAAAAATAAACTAAAATATGCAAACTTTAGAAAACTCATAAAGAAACCAACTACTCTAAGGATAAATCTGTGGTTTGTAGAGATAAGGACAATAACAAGATTTTTCTATACATTAGGAGCAAGGAATAGGTTCCTAATATTGGATATAGACCATGACCAGACAGATAGCGTGGAATATTAGTAAAAGGCAGCATACAGTTATTATTTCTGGTTTGTATCTGCAAAGGAAAAAAAGCAGATGATTTATATATTCCAGGAAGATAATCTCCATGTGAAAACTAAGCAAGAATATCATACAAATACTAGAATAAAAAAAAAAAAGGAAAGGAGAAAAAAAAGATTAAGTCATCAGCTCAATGTAGTTTGCATTTAAAAGTTTTAAAGACCTAGAGAGTTCAGAGTTATCTGAACCATAACTATTAAAAGGTGAACAGTCCAGATATATCAACTTGAGATTGATTCCAACAAAATCAATCACTGATACAGCTTAATGAATATAGAATTTTTAAAAAGTACTAAAAATATGGCCTGTCAGTAGAAACATAATGAAAATACAGCTTGACAACCCAACTAACCACTTTTTTTCCTAAAACTACAAGATTGAGTACTTTTTCTGACACTTCTATATGACAATTGCCTCTGTAATGCACAGTGTTTTGAGTAACACAAAACTAGGAGTCTTGTAAAGGTTAAGAACTGGTTAATTTGAACAATGTGATGTTTAATATGAATAAGATCATTTCTTTTCCTGATGACTGTTTATTGCTATTATTAGTGATCTGAAAGAAAAGTATCATTACTAAAACCCACAGATGACATTTGGATGATTGGTAAGCAATGGTAGAGATGGGTCACTGGTACACAATAAGGTCACTTAATAAAATGGACACACTCAAACACCATGCAATTTACGACAATCATGAAGCACTCTATCTGACTACATTACCACAATGGGCACTTTACAAACTATAAATTAAACCATGTAGTGAAAATTGTCCTTTCAACTGTTGAGCATGGGAAAGCTAATTAGCATAAGTCAGATTCCAGCCACAAACCATAATATTTTGGTATTATGCCATCTGGCAGCTAATTAGAAAAGATGCAACGAACAACACAGACTTGCAACTCCACTGCAACCTGATAGTAACAATACACAGATAGCCCCCTTATCCTCAGTATTCCCCAAAATAACAGAAAAAATCTGCTGAGGCTCAGAGTCTGCAAGATTTGGGAGGCAAATATAGGAGTCATACAATTCCTTGTGCCTGAAAGTTGTTCTTGACATGTGGAAATAGGGAAATCTCTTCATGCTAGAAAAAAATGACGAGTTGTAAAAAGTTATGACGGACAAGAAGCTTGAATCTAATGAGACAGCAGACGGAGAGTTTGCAAATATAAGAACATCATGGTCAAACAGAGGGACAGGAACATGGCTTTCAGTGACAGCATTTTTATCAGCTCAAGAAAAAGATGTTGCAGTAGGTAATGCACAGTGTAACTGAGGCTTGCTCTAAAGATACACAGATGAGAATAGTACGAAAAAGGGATGCTAAAGGAGTAAAAGCAGCAATGAATGGCTTAAATACATGAGACAGAGAAGAGGAAATATAAATCTCCCAGTCTGCACAAAAAATAAAAAAGCTTAAGTGTAAGAAGGCTTAAAAAGATTAAAACTGAGATCATATTTCCAGCAAAACTGGAGACATTTTTGAATACTAAGCACGGAATGCATAAGGCAGGGCAGAGACCCAACACTATTCACTAATATTAAGGCAAAAGGAAGACAAATGGGTTACCTCTGAGGAGCAGGCAGCTTACAGATCTTTGTGAAACTATCATACCTCAGATCTGAACTGATTTAATCCTGCTGTCAAAGACTTCCAGGGGAAAAGACTCCTGTAACGGTAAGGCCCTGCATTACCACCCTTGCCACCTTCGCCTTTCCCCCTTACTGTGCTTTGTGTTCACGCAGCACAGTACAGGAAGGCAGCAAGAGAAGCTGCAGTGGACACAGTCAATACCACCACATGAAAGCTTTTCAGAATGAGATGGGATATGAGTTTAGCTGTCATAGGAGTGTTTGAAGAAAAGTAGTGGTGAAAAACAAACAACAGCAAAACTAATGTGAAGGAATCGTAGGAAGTTTTACCATCAGTCCATTGTATCTCAAAAAGAACTACTCCTTCCTTTTCCCTTGTCTCCTGTGTCCAAGCCATATATCATATACTATTTTTCCTCCCCTTTTAGCAATCCCAGGATACCCTTATTTTCCTCATTTCTAGTTTTTCAGTTGGCTTTTCTCAAAATCTTGCCTTAAAAACCATTTTCTTAGAAATGCTTTCTGCTCTTTTCTCTTCTTATCTTCTGTGTCCGTCTGCTAAGTTCTTTCAATCCTATCTGCTTCAAATAATAACCCTTTTAGAATAAAAAAAAAGTCATAGTGGTTCACAAATGAACATTTAGGCTCATCGACATGCATTTAGGCAGCAGTACTGAGTTACAGAGGCTTGAATAGCTGTGCCCATCAAATGCAGCAGTGGAGCGGGCTTCTGTTCACAAAGCATCCTGTTAATCAGCATGCTCAGAATGGAAATGATTTGCTGTGAATAAAACAAACCAGTTATTAAACATTAAGAACTGTTAAAACCTAAAAATACTCATATTTTGGTAAGATGGCTGCTCATCATTCAAATTGTTACATCTACATATTTCTCAATAAAACTGTAAAAAAAGCATTTTTTTAATTAAACAAGGAAGATTAGATTAGGTTTTAAAAACCAGATTAGTTATCTTTAGTAAAGTAAAGATTATACATTTCAACTACCATAAAGAATTGCAAAACTTAAGTATGTGTAGGATAAAAGGGTGGAAATGTGCTGTAACTTGCAGTGGAAATTTCCACTGCATGCTTTATTTGCAGAGGAGTGAGCCATACCCATGGTAAGGGGGGGCGAAGGGGGGGTGGTCTCTTAATAAATACATTGGAATGCTGTGTCACATTACTTTTTCTTCCAGCCTTCTGACTAGTCTTCGGTTCTGGTCTTTGTGAGATTTTTGGGGTCACAATGCACACAGATCCATTAAAACCTGTGAGGCATTTGCCTAAGAACAAAGTGCAGGATCACATTTTATCCTGATCTGCTGTTTTCTCCTACTGACACATTGTACTGCCTGTACTATTTTCTAGTCTTTGTCATCCAATCGCTCAGTTGCCCTTCTTTTCATTATTGAATGTGTTTGCCTTTTTTAGTTCTGTGCAGCTAACAGTTACAGATATGGGAAAAAACAAAAGGTCTTGCAGACAAGAACTGTTCTGACTGTACAACAGCAGTTCCTGCTGTGCTTCTAAACTAGTAACTGGTTAGAGGATGCAAAAGGAATATTATGAATATTTGGAGAAAAGTTACCTAGTAAGTCCCAAGAGGCTCAATAGTGGATTTTGAGGTGTTGAATTTATCTGTCAGTCACTTGGAAAAGGCTTTGAGTAGTACAGCAACAAAGTGAGCAGCACTGTTATTCACAACAGTCCAGAGTAAATCTGGCTACAAAGGAACTGCAGAAATACATGTTTGGGTAGCAAAAACACAACCACAAGATAGAACAGGGTTAACAGGAAAGAACACCTCTTAAGTATATGTAACAATATGGGCTTCATTGATCTTTTGGCACTTTGAGAATGAAATCTTAGACAATGTAGATAGTTTTCCGAAAACATTTAATTCAGTGAAAATCAGAACATTACACTATGAGTTGAACTATTAGGAAAGGACTAAATCAAACATAGATGGATATAGCTACTTATATTTTGTTAGTGAATCCTGAACACTGCTCACAGTTTCTTTCTCAGTGCTAAAGGGAATATGCTGCAAACAGAAACGGTATAAAGAACTGTGTGATAAAGCTGGCAGGACATACCATTTCCATGCGAACAGAGCCTGAGCAGAGTAGAACTTTTCATATTAAAAAAAGAAATACCTCAGAGGTGAAACAAAATCATGATTTGACTGAAATTAAATAAAAAATAGAATAATAGAATCATATCATAGAATGGCTTGGGTGGGCACACCTCCCACTAGACCAGGTTGCTCAGCTTGATTTTACACCACCTCAAGGGATGAGGAGTCCACAACTTCTCTGGGTGACTCATTCCAGTGTCTCACTACTTTCATAGTAAAGAACTTTCTAATTAATCTAAATCTACCCTGCTCTAGTTTTAAGCCATTGTCCCTTGTCCTGTCACCACAGGCCCTTATAAAAAGTCCCTCTCTAGCTTTCGTGTAGGCCCCTTCAGGTACTGGAAGGCCACTATAAGGTCTCCCTGGAGTCTTCTCTTCTTCAGGCTGAATAGATCCAACTCCCTCACCCATAGGAGAGGTGCTCCAGCCCTCTAATCACCTTTGTGGCCCTCCTCAGGACGTTCTCATACAGATTCATGCCCGTCTTGTGTTGGGGGCTGGACGCCGTACTCCAAGTGGGGTCTAACAAGAGCAGAGTAGAGGGGCAGAATCACCTCCCTTGACCTGATGGCCATGCATCTTTTGATGCAGCCAAGGACAGAGTTGGCTT
>VWZK01017450.1:58806-89156 GCA_013396935.1 Baryphthengus martii | reverse complement strand
TCCGCCGCCACTCCCGCCCCGCAGCCCGCCCCTTAAAGGCGCCGCCGGGCCCCGAGAGGAGCCCGTTCGCCCTGCCCTGCGGGACAGGCTGAAAAAGGAGGATAAAAAAGAACCTGGTGAAGTTCGACGTGGACATGGGCAGGGGCTTGCGCCCGAGGAAAAAAATAATAGGCACAAGGAGGATGCGGAGCTGTTAGAGCGGGGCCAGAGGAGCCCCAGCAATGCTGGGAGGGCTGGAACCCTCTGCTGGGAGGCCAGACTGGCAGAGTTGGGCTTGTGCAGCCTGCAGAAGAGAAGGCTCCGCGGAGACCTTCTGGAGGCCTTGCAGGGCTTCCAGGGGCCTGTCAGAAAGATGGGGACGGACTTTGGCGCAGGGCCTGTTGGGACAGGACAAGGGGGGATGGGCTGAAACTAGGAGTGGGAAGATTCAGACTAGAGAAAAGGAAGACATTTTTTACCCTCAAGGTGGCGAGACCCTGGCCCAGGTTGCGCCGAGAGGTGGTGGCTGCCCCATCCCTGGCCCCATTGCAGGGGAGGTTGGATGGGGCTCTGAGCAACCTGCTCGAGTTGCAGATGTCTCTACTCCCTGCAGGGGGGTTGCACAAGATGACCTTGAAAGGTCGCTTCCAATTGAAAATATTCTGTGATTCCATAATAATCCAAGAGCACAGCACAGCCTGGGATCCACCTGACTGGGGAGCAGGTCTGTGCAAAGGGACCTGAGGTGCTGGTGGACAACAGGCTCAAGATGAGTGAACCATGTGCTGCTGCTGCAGCAAAGAAAGCCAACAGGACGCTGGGTTCCATCAACAAGGGCATCCCCAGCAGAGATACAGAAGTCCTTATCCTACTCTACCCAGCACTGGTCAGGCCACTGCTGGAATTCTCTGTTCAGTTTTGGTCCCTGCTGTACAAAAAGTGTGGACAGGCTGGAGCGGGTCCAGAGAAGGGCCACCAAGATGATCCAAGGACTGAGCAGCTGCCAGATGGGGAAAGGCTGAGACAAGTGGGTTGTTCAGGCCTGAGAAAAGAAAGCTCGGGGGGCACCTTATCCGCATATTGCAGTATTTAAAAGATGGCTACAAAGATGACAGAGACTCCCCTTTCACAAGGGGTCACATGGAAAAGATGAGGGATAACAGCTGCAAGTTCCTCCCGGGGAGATTCCCATTGGATACAAGAGGAAAACTTTTCATAACAAGGACAATCAGCCATTGGAATAATCTCCCCAGGGAAGTGGTGGAGTCCCCAACGCTGGTCACTTCTAAGATTCAGCTGGACTGGGTGTAGGGTGTGGGGCTAGCTTGTCTAGACCAGGCTTTTGCAAAGAAAGGCTGGACCAGATGATCCCTGTGGTGCTTTCTAACTTTGTATTCTATCCCTCCAGGGATGGTGATGCCATCACTTCCCTGGGCAGCCTGTTTCAGTGCTTGACCACCCTTTTAGGGAAGAATTTTTTCCAAAGATCAAATCTAAACTTCCCCTGGTGCAACTTGAGGCCATTTCCTCTTGTCCTATCTCTTGTTAATTGGGAGAAGAGACCAACCCCACCTGGCTACAACCTTCTTTCTTATCATGGTTGTACATGGACTTAGAGCAAACTGGGGATGACTCTGTAGATACAACACATCTCTACCCTTACCTCCTCCAGGTCAGGAAAGGTAGAACCTACCATGAAGAACTAGCTTATGTTCTCACCTTAAAGATTAGACAAGGAAACTCTTCCTAGCAGCAAGAGGATCAGGAAAGAAAGAACATTCCACTCCCTATTGCTGTGTCATGTAAAACTAGACCCTACCTACTGCAAACCCAAGTCTGGTCCTGCAATGTTTTCTCAGCTGAGTGTTTCACTTTTAACCACTCCCTTTTCTAAAATGCAGGTAAAGTAGTAAATGGATTCCTGCCACATCTGACAAGACTGATTTTATAAACAAAAGAAAGGCAGATAACGGAGCATCTCAATTTCCCAGCTCCTCCTCAGAGGTGTAGGAACCGCTTGCCGTACCCACACCTTGCCCGAGGCAGCATCTACAGAGCTCAGCCACGTGCCAGAAATTCCCAAATATTTGTGGAGCCTCTTAATACAACTTCTAGACAATTCTGAAAATGAAAATGATATCTGCTAAGAAAAAAAACAAAAAACAACCTATAAAAATGGAAAACTAGAAGAAAAAAATAAAAATGGAAAACTAGAAGATCCCGCGGAAACCTGCCTGACGGGCAATTGCTGAAGCGGGTAAATCACAGCCGGCCACCAGCAGGGCTCTCATTTTGTAGCTGACATTTACTTGCCCAGGGTCCGATTACAGAAGGGTAATAGCGGAGCACAGGAGTAGCTGGCAGATAAATATAGCTTTTCAGGACTACTTGCTGCCCTTCCACATGAGGTCACATACATTTCATGGCTATTTTAAACTCAAGACACTTTTTAAGCATCCAGTGGCCAGGGTCACCTTTTTTTTCGTCCCCCCCACATTAACAGATATTTAGAGGAATCAGAAAGACATAATAGGTTGAGTATTTTTAGTACCTCCAAGTTGGGTTTCGTTGCTATTGCAGCTTAAAGTTGGTAGACTTCACTCTTCTTACTTCAGCTACCCTGGAAATAATTAATCGCTGTTAACAGCCAAGAGCCCAAGACAAACCTTCGTTTTCCTCAAAATAACGTTATTTCCTTATCGCATTTGAAAAGGCAGACTTTATTTTACATACAAGAGTATTAAACCAGGCAGTAATTACTCAGAACAAGTGTAAGATGAGTGTTATCATCAAATACCATGATAAAACTAAAAAAGAAAAAGAACCAAATCCTTTATCAGCTGGCGAAACAAAGTCATGAACCCCACCCCTTTATACTTCTCGCATCAAAACCACAGGAATGTTTAATTAGGAACCCATCAGACCCATTTAGCAAAGCAAGTTTTTCCTCAGTGAAGCAGTTCCAGTGTGTGATGGAACTACATTATATGTCATAAAAGACAAGCATGTTTAGGGAAGCTGGCCTTTATAAACCACAATTAGATTGTAATTGTCAGTTATATTACTGAGCAGCACTGAATTTAATCGTGCCTCAGTGTTTTCAGGCTGAGGTATTTTGTTAGGCCATATGTGATGAATACTCTACTCTGCCAAAGGATTTTGCATCCTTAGAGTTATTCCATCCCTAAACTATCACTGTGTTTCTTAAAAACCATTAGCAGAAGTGTGATACCCAAAATAATTAAGTATTTATGTGATTCACTGGCTTTTACAAATTAAACTCTGCCAAGTATAAAGCTACGCTACCTTTTTGGAGAAGGACAAGACTAAATTGTCTAGGAGCTGCCCATGAACATTCCTGGTTTATTTTGAACGCTACCAAGACACAGCACTCAACCCAGAACGTTTAACGTACGAGGGAATGCACACAATTATAAAGCCATTCCTCCTGCTCGTTCAGCGGCATCACGTGCTGAGAAACCTGTACACAAGAGGGGGGAAAAAAAAAAAAAGAGAGATGAAATGGTTGGTTACTGGAGAATGGGGTGCATGATACCTAAAGTGCAAAGTGTACATTAAATGATGAACATTTGTCATCTATAACGACAGTCGGTATTCAAAACTTACTAGTGAATTTAATCGCATGACAGCAAAAATATCCGTAAAGGGCCCGGAGCCTACAGTTTATCCTGAATGAAGCTGAAATGGAAATTAATAAACTATCTTACAGGATCAGGCTGTAGATAGCTAAAGTGTCAGCAGCAATATTAGAATAGCCCCAGCCCTGCCTGGGTGATGGGACTGTATCCGTTTACGAGGGGTTTGAAAGCAGCCGCACTGGAAAGCTGGGAAATATAAAATAGTTTGGATGTCTCTCCTTTTAAAGAAATATCCTGTACTTTTAGAACAATAAAACCTGGATTTTATTCATAAACGAAGGAAGAAGAATATCATCTGCACTTGTAATGCATTTTCAATCTCATGCTGTCCCTTAGAACCCTCACTTAGAATTTTCTCTAAAGCCTGCACAGCTCTGGAACAGGGATCAGCAGATCAAATTGCCTTGTGGCTAAGCACAAATCCCTAAGCCAAGCTGAACAAACCTTAGCCACCTGCAAATCACACTGTGCATAAGGAGTGCCAGGCATATATTTTTGATTCTGACTAGGACGTCCTCGGTCTGTTTCTCACAGGCATCAATATATCTGATTTAAATTTGCTGAGGAAAAAAAAAAATGAGAATACAGCCTTAGAAAAAAAAATACTTAAAAATGTTAGTAAATGGTTGTCAAGGTTTAGAGTATGTGTATTGAATGGATGACTCAAACAGGCACATGTATAAAAACCTCAACAGCTCTGGACTTTTCTAGCCATCCGCACAGGGAAATGGGTACATTGAGTACCTGTTCAGCTCTGAAATATCAAGAACTTGATTTGATCTGTACTGGTGATGAAGATGCCACTATCTACACTCTCATTATCATGATAAAAGACTTGCAGAAGGAAACTGGAATGATGTCCCATGTTTTTTTTTCTTTTTGCTTAGATTTTACGTTGGCTAAACAATAAAAAGCTCACCATCATGGATTTCGGTGCTACTTCCACAGCAAAAACAGTCAGTCCCCTATTACTCAGGCAGTTCTTACTCTGCTCATTGTTGACGTGAATAATCACTTTATTTTCAGACTGCAAGTGAAAAAAACATGAAGGAAACCATGAGTCTTAATGGTTAAGTGGCTGCTCTTCACGTAACAACTACACATTCCTCTTCCTTCCTCTGACTTTGCTATTTTATAGGGTAGAAACACTTTCAGGATGCTGATGTCTACTCTCTTTGAGGAATAACTATTTCAAAGGTACCTTTGGCATCACCAGAGCCCAGATACATTGTCAAAAGTCATTTAAGACTCCTCCAAACTCACTAAGACGCAACTTGGGAACAGGATGTAGTGAGAAAACTATTTGCCACAGAATGTTACAGACGGTAACAGTGCACATAGTTTCACAAGGCGACTGGACAAACTCATGTTAAATTTTAAGTACAAAGGAAGCATTTTTGTCTCAAGTAGCCCTTGATCCCTGGAGGCTAGGACAGTGATCTGGAGAAGTATCACTGGATGCTTGCCCAACTTTTCTTTGCAACATCTGAGAATAGGCCATTTCTGAAGACTTCATGAATAGAGATTTTTTTAAAATATTTGACGAAATTAATATAAACATAATGTTGAAGAACAGACACTCCTGCCAAAGCGATGCAAGAAGGATCCAATATATAAAACCGAAAGCCTGACAATAGAAAATTCTTTAGCCACCAGTTTATCCCAGACTATCCTGAGACATAAGACCTAAGGACATTTCTCTAGATCAGTCTCAATTTGACAGAAATGCTGGGAAACGTTTGATTTTTAGCCAATATTGTTATCCAACTGTTACTTTACACCATCAGCTTTACACAGCAAAGAGGCTACTATTAGACAGGTAAGACTGATCTAAATAAATAATAATTTTAAAAAAAGCTGACTCTGGTGCTCGCAGTACAAAGGGGTTGTGGACAGCTGAGTGCAAATAATTCCTGAAATATGGTATGGCTGCAGAAATGTAAACACAATTTTGTGTTAAGCTGCTTGCAACTTTGAACTACTGCTCTGGCATCACGTTGGTGAAGTCCTCATTTCCACAGGGAAGCGAGATAAAGGCAAACCAAAGAATTATCTCTACAGGAAGAAACTTACGGCCACAGGAACAAGGTCACAGATACTGTAATATACCCTCTGTGCTAAGCAAGTAAGTTTGTGTTTTGGATGATAGGAAATGCTCCATTAACTATTTATTTTGGGATATAAACAGGTACAGACAATAGATGTGGTACTGCTCATTCCCTGAGAAATTTGAGGCTCTGCACACAAAGGCTTTTAGTCTCCCCAGCTCACACCCTGACTAGGAAGGGTTAGAAGACAGACACCTTTTCCTACCCACTGATTAAATACGTACGCAAGACTAAACTGGAATCCCTCAGGAATTAGCATTATTTCCTTAATTTAATTAGAGAAATCACAAAAGAAACAATTACTTCCATTGAAATCATCAGTACAATAACTGAAGACAACATCAGGCTGCTTGTACTGTGGGAGGCTTAGAAGACAGATGCAGAAAACTGTATTTTTATTCTTTCCTTCCAGATATTTACAATGAAAAAAAACCCAAAGCCTCCAGTTTACAAATTCTACTGAGATTTTCAAGGAAGTGCAGCTATTTGCTTCAATACAGAACAAGGGTATTTAGGAAACCTAAATAGCAGTGGTCGGTGATTTTACAGCATCCAGTTGAGGTCTGTCCTGACGCATCTCCCTCTCTCACGTATCCCCAAACATATAAATAACTGCAGTGTATCCACCCGAAAGGGCGAAGTGCAGATCTAAACCTGTAGTTCCAAGGAGCCTCAGCATTCAAGCCTAATATTAGTCCACCAACCCACCCCTTTTTGCACGCCTCTCCATTTAAAAATATACTTCTTGCTGTGATCCTGCAAGATTTAAAACATCTTAAGTTTGGCACCTTCCTGCATTGCATTTATTTATTCACAGTTCCTGATCTAAATGGAGAATGAACAGCACATTCATTAGGATCTAAGCAAAAAAGTTTCAAAATTCAGCTTCTCAATGACCACTTTTGTTTGGATTTGCAATTGTTAACGTGGATTAGTAATAACGTGCTTCTAAAACACAATCACTGCAAATCAGCACTCTTTTGCTTTCTTATATGCACTGGAAATATTAAATAGATGCTGTAGCCTTTGCTTTTTCTGTATTTCCTGTTCTTAAGAATTTTTTTCCCTGGTTATAAACCTAAGTATGTCTCCAACAATGATCAAAATCCTGAAAAATCAGAATGTGAACCCAAGGAAATATTCCGACTCTATATGATATTTAGAAGTGCTTGCCTCATTATATGAAGCTGTCCCTCCCAAGAACACTGATCCACGCCAGTTTGAAGTCTGAGTCATATGCCAAAAAGACCTTTGCATAAGGCACCTTTTTTTTTTTTTGTGATTACCTAGACATAGAAACTTGCCATCAGAAATACCAGCAAATGCAATTCTCAAAAATGACACAAAGGGGTGGGGGGGGAAAGAACAATAATAACAGGCATGAACACAAAGCACCTTACAGAAGTCTGTTGCCATACCTTGTTTTCAATAACAGAAGTGATTCTCCTGCCTGCTTTGCAGGTATAGACGGTTACGTTTTCACAGCCATCCATTACTTTGGCCTCTCCTTTATTAACAACAGACTTGCAAATGGCCCTGTTGAGTTGTGAGCTCCCTGCCTCCAGATATACAGCTTTAATTCTGGGTTTGCATTTTTCTGCATAGATGTCAATGACAAAGGGGCAGGCCTGCAAGGGAGAAAATGAGTTTCATCAGCACTTTAGTGTTTCCCTCTCGGATTTTCATCCACAGCTCCTAAGTTATTTTCATATATGCTCTGAAGCAGAATGAGCCAAAGACAAGTATGACACTGAATATTAAATATTAAAACCTGAGAGCTGTGGTAATCTTTTAATGCAAATGAAAGCTGAGGACAAATGAATACTTTTTCATGGCAGCCACAGTACACTCGATTTGGTGCGTTCGGCTCCAATAAAGCAAACCCTTCCTTGGGCAGCAAAATGTACAGGAACTAAGAGGAGATACGAATGTATTCCAGTATCTGAAATAAATCTGTTTCCTTCATCTGTTGCAGGCTTACTATTTGTGCCAGTTCACGGGGCTTCAAACTATCTGCAGTGTTGCATTAAGCACTCTGCTCTCACAGCAGCTTGGCTACAATTAGTACGTGTAACAGTCAAGAGTTTGCATTTTCTTAGACCCAGTAACAGCCCCTTGGTTTCTTTCAAATGGCTGTTGGAATCCACTAGGTTTTCTCAAGTTCTGTCTTTAATTTGTTAGAGGCTCCCTGCTCCTGAAATATCAATCCCTTAAATCAGTTACGTTGCCCTTTGAAAAAGCAAAGCCTATAGTCGTAAACCACAGCTAGTATAAGGCACAAAATAACCTTTCTGAAAGTTCTAACTCAATTAAAAACCTCCTCAGAATCCCCTTGCTTAGAGGATGGCTCCCTCTTACGTCTGAAATGCAGAAAGTCAGTTCTGTAGTTGCTCTGCTAACCATCCTCGCAGGACAAGGAGGAAGTGCTCATCATTAAGAAACCGTTCACTGGGATCTCAAGATTTTCACTCGTGTCTCTCAGCCATACTGAGTATTTTGGGTTCTGTACATACTTGTTTCATACACTTTTATTTTTATATGGTGACTACACTGATCTGATTCAGTTTAACAGAAGTTAAAGAAATAAAATAATCAGACTGTGATTCTTAAACATCAGCTTTTCTTGGGAATTAAACTTGAAATTATTACATTATCTGCATACTTAATGTTTTCTTTAAATATTCCTAAGTTTTTTCTCTTCAAGAAAGAAGAGAAAGATCTCTTAAAGAGATCTTCTTTCTTTAGTGAGAACTATTGACACTGATATTGTTTTGTGTAAAAATAAAATAAAAATTTGAAGCACATAAAAACATCAGAGAAATAACCCCTGGTCCTGTAAAGCAATCAGTGTGCCACTAAAAGCCCCTTCATCAAGAATTTTATGTTGAACAACTTCAGACACTGTTGTGAAAAGCCAACGGTGATGGAAATATCAGAGACCTACTGAAATCCATTTGAGACAGACAGAGACAGGGCTGCAGTTAAAGAAGTGCAGCAAGTTGTATGGGAAGCAGTTATTTTTTTTTTTGCTTTGTGGCTCTCATACCTCTGTCATTTCTAATGCTTTATTGTAGCCCAGAGACAATAAAGTGACCCAAAGGTCACTAGGATCCCCTTCCCGGTCATTGGCTTCCATGAGATTCAAATCCATAAATCCTTGTCTCGTTAGTTCGTTCTTCTTCATATCAAAATTCTCTGGTTAAAAAGAAACAGAAGGTAGCACTTAAACATCTGTTCTCTCTGCAAACAGCCTTTACCCTCCCAAAGCCAAACTCCCACTTGTGTTAACGAGGTTTAAAAAAAAGACGGAGCCATCTTGCAGGCTCAGGCCCTCCAATGTTATTTGGGAAAAAGTGACCTTGACCAGGTCTGTGGTCTTTGCAGAGCTTCCCCATGGCTTTTAGGTAATGACTAGAAACAGCTGGCCCCTTATAACCCAGAAGAGGGTGAGATTTCAAAACAGAAAGAGTTCATATTGAGGGGTTTTTTTTGCGTTTTCTGTAGTGGTATTTGTTGTGGTTGAGACTTGCAGAATGGGGTGTATTAGGAATGGGAAATGAAAGTCTGCTGGAGCCAGTACCCTTAGTGCTTGAGGTCCTTGATGTAGAAATGATTTACTTAGTTCCTAAAAAGCAATAAAATGCCAGTAATCCTAACACCCCTCTCTAGAGAGAATATCATAGATCGACCATTCTAATGTCAGCAAACATATAATTGAAATGTCCTTGTGTCAGAGATTTTTTTAAATGGTTTTCTCATCTTCATAACAATGCTAAATCTTTACTATCTATTATTAAAAAGGGATTACCGATTTAATAAATCTATCTAAGGGTACAGATGCTCTAATAAATGGCTTGAACTTTGGTGTCAAGATTTATGATATTTGTCTGAACCTTTCAACTGATTAATGGCCTGGTAAAACATTCACCACATTCTCTTCTTTCCTCTCTTATACACCTCACACACACACACCCCTCCCATTCACGCTGAGACCAGGGCAGAGGCACAACACCAACAGTCACAAAGTGTGGAATAACATTTACAGGCAAGAAAGGGATAAGAGACTCATCTATAGGAAAGTATTCTTGTATGAGCTTTCCATCATGTAGGAAAAAGTCCACTACCTTAGAGTGTTTTGGGGAGAAAGAATGAGCAGGACTTGCCAGATTTAAAGTGTTTTGGCCCAAATGAAGCAATACAAAGGAATTCTATCAAACATGACATGGGTGGATATATAATGCTATGTCATACTGGCACGGCATACCTGGCGAAAGACAGATTTTTAAGGAAAAGCCATTTACATCTGTAGAAAAGACATAGTTGCAATAAGCATTTTCTGTGTCTGATTTTCTGAATTGACCATCATAAGCTCTAGATGCCATTTTTAAAGCATCATATAGATGCTTGGTGCTGAGGAATGTGGTTTAGCGGCGGACTTGGCAGTGCTGGCTTAATGGTTGGACTCGATCTTAAAAGGTGTCTTCCAAGCTAAATGATTCTATGACTCTAAACAGATGTTCCTCTCAACACTTTGTGAGATATAAAAGCAGTATCAATTTAATCTACAGCAAGGAGTAAACAAATACCTGTCGCCGTACGATCCGTGATTAGAAAACCCGGCGTTTTTGGCAACTATAAAATCTTGCAGCTACAAAACTTTGCAATTAGCAAGGGGAAGAATTTTCTCAGCAGAAGGTCAGTGGCACACGAACCAGTATGAAGCGAAACAAAGGACAGGAGACTAGAAAAGGAAAGAAAAAAAGAAAAGCAAAGGGAGAAGAGAACAGTTTCTACATGTGTTCTTGGTACAGGCTACAAAAGACTCAGTTCTTTGTTACTATAAGCATGCTATATAGTATATACTTCTATACTACAAACAAGTAGCTCCATAGCCCTAGTTAGTTGTATCAAGCACAGCAACAACCTTACCTTTACATACAGCCCACGCTTCCTCATCGCATTTCTCACCACTAGTTCTCAGTTCAAAGAAGTTGTACTCCTCCAAACTCAGAAGGCCATTTCCATCCAAATCAATGGTTTCAAATATATCCGATAAAGTAGCTCTGAAAGATGAAAAAGGCAGAATTCTTTCCAAATGCTTCCGTTTCCTTTGCTGTCTCATAATATTGTTGCTGGCTACTTAGTCTGGTGGAGAATATTCTGTACAAGTAATATTTCGGTACCGTACAGCTTTTGAAAAGCTAGGTGTTGTCTGGAGCACACACTTTTACAATAGTTATGGGGCCTCTCTGGGAATACGACTCACCGGAACTCCTTGGTCAGAGCCAGCTCTCCATCTTCACCTCTGTACACCAGCTTGGCTTCTCCAGTAATTTGTGGTTTTACCTTCTTCAGCCTACAGCCTGTTGTGAATGGGAGGAGCCAGTAAACTCCTGATCCAAGCTCCCCTTTCCATCCAAACACCTGCTCTTAAAGGAAGACAGCTAAGTTGGTAAGTCACTTCTCAAATGATACCAATTATTACTAGCAATATTCCTACAAAAGTGATTAAGTACTTGAAAACACAGGTAATGTTAGGGGCTTTCCTTAAAGAAAACACGTCCACAGTGAGATGCTGCCTGATGTCATTTTAAAGGCACAAAAAAACCCAGTGAATTTCTTAGTTATTATAAAAGTTAGAAAAAAAATGTCCAGGACCAGAGATGAGGGGAGAAGAGTCATTACTAGAAATGTCTAGTAGTAGTCCTATGATTTTTAAGATCTGTAACACTCTAATTGTTATACTTTAAAAGAAAAACAGCCAGAAGCAGGCTGACAAAACCCATCAAGTTTCTAATTTCCTCCCTGATTTATCAGCTTCATTCAAATCAGCAACAAAAACCTGCTCTGTAAAACAGCACAAGCAACTTCGGGTTTACAAAGGAAGCTGAGTTCCCTGTGCCTTGGAAGGGGGGAGTAACTTAATGCTGCCACTTCTCCTCCCTTATTTCTGCCACAGAGTAAGAATATTCCGTGCACCATGAAATTCAACATCATATATAAAGCAAAGAGAAAGAAAATTAGAGGACATTTTAACAAATTTTACCTTTGAAATTTCGGGTTTGAAGGTGAAGAAATACAAAATGAGCTTCCACAGAGTATCTGCACAGACAACCAGCAACTCAGCAATATTTGCTGACACACCAGATGATAATATGGGCCTCACAGGAATTGAGTCAACTTCCAGGCTTGCAATTCAGCCCACCCAAGGGGCATAGCTAAGACACATCTTACCTTGCACAAATTCTGCCAGTTTTAAAAAGGAAACATACACAGAATAAGAATTTCTTCTCACCTCTAGTCCGATTAGGTAGTGTGACTTCCTTCCAAACTCAAGGGAGCTCACCCATGCAGCATTAACACATACCCTAAAGATGTAACAGCTAAAATAGGAATACAACAGAAATATCTAACCTCCTTGTTTTGTTGGTCAGTAAAGCTCACAAACTGTAGATTTTCTTGGGTTTCATTTTCCTTGAGAATATACAAAGCTGTATCCACTGACAACCAGTGACAAGATTTCCCTAAAAAGAGAAAATATTCCCAACACAAAAGCTTAATAATGGCCCAAAATTGTTTTTCTTTGAATCCCAAAGTGGATATTTCTGCAGTATTTACCATGTTATCTCTATAAGGTGGAAAAAAAAAAAAATCTCTTATATGCTATTGGTATTTCCTTCCTATTTAGGCGGATCAGATAAATTGTTCCAAGTCTTGTGACTGTCTTACAAATAACGAATACTATTAACAGTTCTACTATTAAAATCTTTAGTGATTAAGGAAATCAAGTTAATCAGACCACAGCAAAGAAATGAATGAAGAGGCTTAGCTCTTCTACAGTTAAGAGTCAAGAATATTAAATAGAGTGGTTACACACCGCACTACTTTGTTAAAAACTCGAAGGCTTTTTTTGATTTCTCCTAAAAAGGTAATTGTTCTGCTAACAGGAATCTTTTCCTTACACACCAATATCATTCCTTCCTCTTCACAACAAAACACAGAGATACTTCTATATACAGAATAATAATGAGCAAAAGTAAAATTTTTTTTACCACTAAGTATTCTTCTGGTTAGATGGAATGTCTTGACAATCTGGCAGTGGAACAGTTGAAGGCACAGTTTAGGAGGGTGCCACATGAACACAAGAAAAGTTATGAGCAGAACACTGTGATATTGTGTCACTTCAATCTGATAGTATCAGAGCCACATTTCCTCACCATTAGAAGCCTGTTGATCAGCTTCCCATTTCAGCCAGGTAGTAATTGGAGAATTACTACTTTCTGTTAATTATCTGCACTGAAGTTTTTATTACCAACCTCAGTCAGAATCAGTTACCAACCTGTAGCACAACAGCCAGTCCAGATGACTCTAAAGCATCTTTAGGATCTAATGGCTCCTGTTTCCCAGGATTAAAGAGGAAATAATCTACTTGAGGGAAAAATAATTCCAGTGTAGCAACTAGATAAAGCTCCCTGTAAATCACTAGAGAGAAGAAAGCCAATAGCATCTGGAAAAAAAGGAGCACAGAGGCTCAATAAATTAATCTCAGGTGGCTCTAACGCTGGGCTTCACTCTTTTAAGATGAAAATTAAAATAGGCAAACTAAGGTGTAAATCTCTCAGAGAAGATTCATAATCAAAACATCACGAACTTGTACTGCCATAAAAAGCCATAAACTACTGCAAGTATTTCCAAAACTGTGAGGTGCAGAATACAATATTCACTAAGTTTTGTATCGCTGTCGTACATGAAGACCTGAGAGATCCTGCAAAGTGCTAACATTTGAATCTTGTAACAAGAAACTTCACAAATCTATGGCAAAAAATATCCCAAGAGGTTAGCTGACTAAAGTGGGGAAGACAACAGTGTGTAGCTGATTTTCACTGCCCAGACAGCAAGTGCATAATGATTAAGCAGAAAATGTGGTGTTAAAAAAGTTAAATTGTATTTTTATAGGACTGCCAACAGAGTTACTGCTGTATCAGAGTATCACCAAGTATTTCAAGTGAGAGATATATCAGAAGAAGAGAAAATATTTTTATAGAGGAGAATTCTCCAAAGAAACACAAATACACTTACCTTCCACCTGACGAACGCTCAAAGGCTTGATGGTAATACACACTGTAGACCTCTGAGGTAAGTGCAGCTTGTACTTGTGACTAATGATTTCACCATCATCTTCTAAGTAGAAGCATCCTTTGGATTGTGCACATTGCCATTCCTGGAAATCAAGCAAATATTAGATGCTGTCTTGATCTTCGATCAAAATAAAAGTCCCTTCTCTGAAAGATACAAATCTGATGATTTAATAAATCCTACATAAAATACACCACAAGATACAGCGCTGATCATCTACTCTTTTTTTTTTTTTAAATTAGTTTTCTCAAATAGTCCTTTTTCTAGTCAGCTTTTGCAGAGCAGTTAGTGGCATCGCTTCGCTTCTGAAAGTGCTTGAAGAACATACAGATTGCAAATAATTGAAATGAAATTTGAATTGCCATGAAGAATCAAATGGAACTCATGGAATTCTCCAAACCGTGTGATTTACCACTGAAAGGCTGGAATTTTGCTACACTAGTTCCATCAGGCCAGCCACACAAAGAACACAACCGAGTAGCTGAACAATGAGGTACTTGCTCAGAGAAATCACAAGCACAAATACTCGTCAAATTAAGTGGTTCTTCTTGACTTGAGTCAAAGCTGTTGGAAAGACACACACAGAAAACTGCCATATTTGTGAGGTACGTGGCTCCTAAAGAAGCCATGATTTTGCTGAGATGCTAAACCAGCTACATGCTTCAATTTATTATGGTTTTTTAAACACCAAGTCCCAGTTTTCTATTTCAAATATCATTTGAATGCTATTTATTTAGCAAAATGAAAATTAAGTCTTTATAGACATATTGAACATCTCGAGGAATGGAAGACATTCTTGATTTGCCTTCCCTGCTCTGGATTAAGTCCGTGCTTTCTAGTCACTTCCCCAGCAACAGAAGATCACATTTCTGAGCAGAACCAAGCAGAAGGAATCTTTTGGTGTAATCTTCGCAGCAAGTTCCATCGAAAGAGCTGTGCCTATGCTTAGTGTTCAGTGTCACAAGGAAGATAACACAGATTTGAGAAGACAGCTTGTGAAAAAAAAATAAAAATGCAGAAGGTCTCCATGCAACTCCCAGTAAGGAGGCTGACTAGTAACTCCCTCTAAGGCCAGTCTTCAGAATACTACTTTTCATTTCTCCTCTTAACAAACCTTCATGCTCAGCTGATGGTACTTTACAGTCAATGAGCTAAAGGCATCAGGCAAGAACTGGGCTTTGCTGGTGCACACAGGACATGCACACACATTACACCCAGGATGCCAAGTGACACACGTGTAGCTCTGATTCTGAATTTAGATTTGTCCATTCAGAATTCAACATTTCTTAAGAATATAAACTACTCGGGAGCTCAGGAATTTAAGAGCCTTCAGTTCCGAGCCACAGTTTTGTCGCTGATTTCTGCAGGATCGATTCCTCTACGCTAAACCTTTATAGCCAAATTCATCTCCATTATACTCCTTTCTGCTTTAAGAACTTTTTATAAATTAATCAAAACAGATAGCAATGTACTTTGGGAAAACTCACCCCCTATGCTAGCACAGAAAGACTCCAGAATCTGATACTCTCTCACACTTCATTTTCTGCCTCTGAATCACTCTCCTAAATTTTGCTCACACAAACTCAGCTATGCAAAGAATCTTCACACTAAATGAATAAAAATGTATCATCCTGAAAACAGGAATGTGGAGAAATCATGGAATCATAGAATGCCAGGTTGGAAGGGACCTCAAGGATCATCTGGTCCAGTTTTTTAAGTAAAAAGTTTAAATAAACATGAAGAAACCCAAACTTTACTAGCTGGAAACTATCTTAATCTCAAATTATTTCTTATTATGGTAAGACTACCCTGTCACATTCAAGATGTTGATCTGAAGTCAACAGTTACTTCTCCCTCAGTATCCCAACAGTTTAGGTGGCATAAAGCATCCTGCAACTTTAGATGTCAAATTCTACTAATTATATTTGCATACAGCTGACAATATGGAGTACCTTAAAGTACAAATACTATATACTTTGCTACTATAGACTCATTTTCTGATGTTCTTCAGAGGTTTGGGATTTTTAAAGAAAATTAAGGCTTTGTAAGGAAGCTCAAAGAGATTTTAAAAGTAAACAGACTTCCTCAGAGCACAGACTATTGAAAAGACAAAGATCAATGAATTAGGTTCTCTAAAATAAAGTGGGGCATCCAATCCCTGATGGAAACTAATACTTAAGTTCCCCCCCCCCCATAAAAGGGATCCAATCACAAAGAACAATTAGAAGAGACACAAATAGAGAAAATATGTTACTGGGACTTTGTGGTGAGGGTTAAACATGGAGCAACAGAGTTCTCTCGAAGTAGTGGATAATGGGAGTTGATAGTAGAGTCAACAGAAGTCTGTGCTAGAATTTAAAGATCTAGTTTAGTCTGTTAAAATTATTTCTACTACTATTCCATTTGCAGTAAACTGTTTATTCCAACACTTGCATGACTCCTATGTCCAAAGTCTATATGCAGTACATTGAGATCATTCCTTAAAATTTAACACAGCAGAGATAAATCGGTTGTTAGCTCATTTAGACTCAAAACTGATTGAAAGATTAACGTTTCAAAAAGACCAAAGTCAAAAGGTCTGCTAATGAAGAAATAGGGCTGCTCTTTGAGACATAAAAGCACATTAATACAAGTTTAAATAGCAGTCCAAATGTGCTGTAACTATTCAAAAAGATACTGGGACAATTTTCACGTACAAAAATGACTCTAATAGCTACATTCTATTCCCCCTTTCTCTGTGTGGCAGTGGTTTTCAAACCATCATCTCACACAAGTCCACGGAGCATAGCTTTGTCCTGCTTGTTTACCTTTCATTTTTCTGGCTGTTACTTCAGATGAAACACCTCCTTTTTTTTTTTTTTTTGCAGTTTTGCGTTCAGATGGGCGTTGTTACAACAGAGACGTAAAACAATCCAAGTACAGAGGGAAAAACATTTCAGAGAACAATGTGCAGGTTAAAATATGAGCAACAACAAGAAGTTGGACAGTGCTTCAGGAATCAAACACTAAACTGTTATTCTTGCAGAGAGCATAAGGTGGTGCTATTTTCTCTACGTTATCCACCTCAAATTACAAACAGGTATGTAAGTTTGGGAAGCTAAAAGAGGATTTTCTGTTTGGATTTCAAAGCATAAAAAAAGTTGTCAAGTAATAGCTAACACAGTGGGAAATGTTTGTATTGGGAATGCTAATCATAAAGAAACGTTAGGGACTAGCTGCTGCTGCCAGTGCTGGTCACTGCCCAGAGAATTCATTCCACTGCTACTCCAATTTAATTGTTATTGAATAGTCAAGCCACTCACGCAGAATTCCAAATGAAAAGCAATGTTTGTGATGAGAGGAATTGTTCCTACGACTGAAACAAAGAACTTCAGTTCAACACTTTGTCTTTTACAAACCTGTTCCGTACGCACAGGAGAAGTCTGGTTACTTAACTGGATGAGGCCGGGTCACAGGAATCAGTGGGAGCAGTAACTGTTTCTTTCAGGAGAAAACTTTCCTCAGGTTTTTCTTTTGCTACCCACTGTGTGTACGGGTCTTTCAGGGACTTCACCAGAGCAGAATGCAAAGGTGAAAACCCTTAGCAGGGATAATTTAGCTCCCCAACGCAGCAAGAAGATTTTAGTACATAACACACAGCTTGTCTTTTTTTTTTTTTCTCCTTACTAAAACCAACACAAAGAATACTCTGCAGAAATTTAAGAACTCCATTAGCCATCTTTTAATGAATTGTGATAACATGACCTGTTGGGCTTCAACTGTAGCTGAATCAGGTGTTTTAGCACATCTACAGCACTTCAGTGGCTGTTTATATTTTCCTCCCCACATTTATTTACATGGCTTTGAACATGTCACCAAACTCCACTGACTAGAAGAAGACACATGGAAGAACATACGATGAATACATGCCACGTTTTCTAAGGAGTTTTAAATCGAAACCACATGTTTTGACTTCCACTGTTTTCTCCTGTCAGAAATGTAAAGCTGGCATCCAGCTTCATGGTGGCAATATTTTCTTACTGTCCCAAAAAGACAGATGAATTGCAGAAAAAAAAAATTAAAAAAATAATATCTGTATTTCTGAATAAAAGATAAAGAGGATGGATTTTCGGGTGCTAGCTTCTGATCCATCCACACCACAAATGAATCCCTCAACAATTTTGACAGTTTGTATTGTGCCCTTATTAGGTTTTAAAAAAAATAATTTTAAAATTAGTAGTTCTGCTCACACCTTTTCATGTTTCTTGATTGATTTCAGGTTTTGGATGATGCTGATCAATAGTAATCGATATCTGCAGCTGCTTTTTTGCAGTCGGTTCTTCGTGGCTTGTACACAGAAAGAGGGATCCAATCTCGGGAACCGTGCGATGGTTTTATAGACTACATATCATGTTTGAACAAGGTGAAATTGCAGGTTAAATTGCAAGAAGGTCCAGCTACCTAAACAGACTGCAAAAAATTCCTTTGAGGTTATGTTTTTAAATTTTCATATAGAACAAATGTCACCATCCAGCAATGTCGAAGATATAAAGGACTTGAGAGTTCAATAACAAATACAGAGTTGTTATTTGAAACAAAAATGTAACTCGTGAGAACAATCAGTTCAGTTTTCCAGCAGCAGTTACACTGTGTGGTCATAACCATTTTTTCCCTTTTACACAGGAGTCTCAAGGTGCACATATTTAATGTATCCGAGCAGTTTCCAGTTAATGTTTTATATTTCTACAGCTATTATTTTCTGTTGAAAGAAAACTAGTAAAGGTTCAGTCAAGAAAGAGAAAACAAAGGAAAAAGATCAATATTAACACTCTACAAATATTGACTTAGCAAAGTGACTTTGTTGTCTTTCTCCCACAGGAATTTATATTGAATGAGTGATTTATTTAAAAGAAAATACTGATAGAGCGTATTAGTCTAACTAAAAATCAATATTTTCAGGCCACAGCACATATTTATAAAGTAATGCCCAAACTGAATACACTCACTGTTATTTATTTCCAATTACCTTTCATATAAAGGTTTATGATACACAATCTTTCAGACTACTTAAGCATTTAAAGTTCCCACCAACCTAATAAATTATTCAATTTTAAATTTCTCAAAAAGTCATTAAACGTTTTATCCAACAGTGGTTTCATTTATAAAAAAACACACACTTTGTTCTATTAAACCTTCACACCTGAAAAATTATTTTCAATAACTAGATGTCAGCAAAACCAACAGTATATAAAAATGTTAATAATAATACGGATCAAGAAACCTCTCGGTAGTTTATAGCTGCTCTTGACAAACTATTAATAAAACATAAGCGAAAAATCAGAGAAAAACGGTTTCTTATTTAAAATGCAATAATATATGTGCCTAGAGGAAAACAGCATCATTTCCACAGGACTAGCTTACACGATACCTTCATCGTGTCCGGCTCAATTAGCTTTGTGTTTCTGTGGCTACTGCCACCCACGCTGAGACTGGTGGAAACGGATCCTTTGCAACTTTGAGCTGAGGAAGGTCTCGAAGGAGTTCTGCTGTCACCTAAAAACATCAATATTTTGTTACAATTACATTAGTTCAACCCGCTCCCAGTGCTATTTATCGCAAAGTCTTACTTTTACAGGCACACACAAAATCTAGATGACAAGAGCTTCAATCAGATAAACTGATTTCCCTTCTAATTCTCTAACAGTTAATAATTCATTAGCCAAATATCTTGATTTCCCTGGCAGAACATCCTGAGCAAACGGGTGTACGAATTGGCAGAGCTTTCAAATCCACCTGAAGGACAAGGAATTGTTACCACATGATTCTATTTACCTTGGAATCGGGGTAAATCTCGTGGATTTACCTAAGTGGATGTTTTAACCTGCTTCTAATTTAAAGTTTTTTCTTTTCAGGACAATGCAGTTTCCCTGCTAGAAAAGGCATCACGTGCACAGCTGCTCAGTGCAGTAACTTCCAACTCTTTCACTTTTCTTATGTTGGGGCAATTTTGCTGGTACCATTGTTGATTTAGCTACACAAACTCAGTCTTCATCACTGCTTTGTTACCTCTGCACCTCTTCAGTACTGCCTGGAACTGAAGCAACTTAAAGTAATGAGAGCAGGCTACATGAGAGTATTTCATACACGGTACCTCGGCAGCCTGTTGGCCTGCGGTTTTTTTTTCTCCAGTTTGGAAAAGTTTTTAAGAATCTTTGTAACTTCAGAAAAAACATTAAACTCTCATATTGACTGTGTTCAAAAAGTAGCCTTGATAATTGAAACAAAATAGATAAATGTTTAAGATTTCACCTCTGATCTGGGAAGGAAATGAATAACTTGCTGCGTTGCAACACCTCAGCATTCATTTTCTCTCTTCCCACTGGATTGTGTCACATGAGAGTCAACAAAATTCACCCTTAAGAATTTGAGAGCTTCAGATCATAGATGCAAACAAAGTCCATTTGAACATGGCGGGTCAGATATTCTACCAGGAATTTTATGCAGTTTTATATTTATAGATTACTTCTATCTTTTAAAATTTGTATTAGTCACAAACATCCTGACTAATCTGAGAAAAACTAAATGAATACTCAACAGTTCATTGCCCCAGAGCATGAACTCCAACAGAAGGAAAACTCCTGATATGAAATGTAAATACCTTTAGTTGGTGCTACTTTGTGATCAGTTTTCCTCGAGATTCTTGGTGATGGTTTTGACACAGGCAGTGTGGTCCCTTCAGTGGAAGTTTCAGCTTGACTCCCAAACTGGTGCTGCCTCAATCGGTTGTCAACTTCCAGTTTCTCTCGTGCAGCCTTGCAGCACTGCTCACTGGTTGTCATGTAGAAGTCACAAAACTTCAGGTAAAGAAAAGCGATCTGGTAAGTGAAACATTCCTTCTCAGTTTTAAGGATTAAAATGTACAATTAGTAAGGAGAGGACAGGTCAACAGACGTAATGCATTTTCTGTTAAAGCACAACATTAATTTTAATTTTCATGAATCAGAGCAGCCACTCAAGTGACACGGTAAAACGGAGCCATGATTCAGAAAGGAGTTCCAGTGTTGAAAAAAAAATTAAGCGTAACTTCCAAGTCAAGATGTGATTTCTGTTTCTTTCCAAATATTTGAAAAGGGATTTTTTTTTAACATAGAATTTTAATTAGGAAGTTGGTTTTCTTCTATGAAACTGTGTTTACTTACAAATCTCTTGGACTGTTTATTCAGTTCAAATCTTAGAGATGATGTCAGATAAACCGACACGGTTTTGAAAATTCAGTGTTCAACATTATATGTCCCTCATACAAGAAATTATGAAAATGTGACTGACATAGCAACTCTTACCTAAGTTAATTGTCATCTTTATCCTGTCATTCCTTTAACTCTTACCTACAAACACGCCGTTGGGCTTCGTGCGTTCTGTTAGGCTCTTGCCTGGGGTTAAGGTCATGAATAGACCAACAGATAGAGGTGGGATGTATTGTGCTTGATAATGCTAATCCTGGCAATAACAACGAGCCAATAACACAAGAACAAGCAACATCAATCGCTGCCATACCTTGTTGTAGTCAAGTTTGCCACTGCAGTTAAAATCCGCTTGTTTAATAATGGTATTCACTTCATCCCGAGTCATTTTTTCGCCTCTCTGCAATAAAACAACAATTCTCTTTGGATTCAAGAATGCTGGTTGCCCACAGCAGGTATTTAACAAAAACACAAAGGAAAAGGTGAATTTGCTTTGCACCTTTCTCTACTTGGAATCACTAATGAGAAGTCAAAGTAATTTCTCTCCTTTTGGAATGGAGCCTGAATTGCACGTTGAAACACCACCTCGAGTGCCATGCTTGCAACGTGGACTCAAGGTGGATCTTTTTGTTCATGCAGAATAAGGATTGAAGGTTCTGCCACAATGTTTGATATAAGGAAATAATTTGGTTTTATTGGGTCAACCACAACACATATAGTATGTAAATTGTTTGTTCCTTCTGTCCCAGTTTCCTCCCCTCCAGATTTCCTTAAAATCGTTTTATTCTCACTTTTGAGTCCTCTACTAGAGTTCTACTCCTAGTCCATTTTTAGTTGTTACTGCTCCCTAGTGTTTGTGCAGTGCAAGATGATTGGCTTTTAGGGTGAAGGGGTTTTTTTGGCTGTACAGAGCAAAAATCCTCCCAGAAGAAAGAAAGAAAATCCAAACCCCATCACGCTGGGAGTCTGTGCAGCAATAAAACCTAAAAATATGATGGCAGTTCACCAACTAAATAAGAATTTCCAGGTATTTTTTAACGTCATTGTTTTAAGACATGTTAACAACATGTACAGGTAAGCCTGATGACATTTGCATGATTAATGCATGATCTCCAACCAAAATATTGCCTCACTCTAGCACAATTTAAGACCCCAATGAACTAAGTATAAGATCCAGTGAAGTCAGTAGCGTAGCAGAGCATCATAGCTGTGATAAAAAAAAAAGCACCGACCTTAATATTTTATGTGCCACAGAAAAATATTGTTTTTTTCACTTTGTATCTGAAGATATGTAAACAACTTGTGAGGCAAGAGCACAAAAGCTACGATCTCATTAATTCTCTTGGTAAAAGTCTTTAATGCCAAAGGGCTGCAGAGGAGCTCTGTAGAGACCAGAGATTTGCACTAACTGAACCTATCCTGTTGCTCCACTGTAGTATTATCAGGGTTTCAACAAATTCTGTGAAATTATGAAAAGTGCTTTTTACTTCCAGCATCTAGCTTCAAGGTACAACTGCTGAAAGGGACAGACAGGTTATTAACTGCAAGACTGTAAGGGGAAAAAAAAATAAATGGAAGAAAGATCAGACAACTACAGAAAATTAGACATAAAATTGAAAACAAAAAACCCCAACATTAATCAGTTACCGATTCCTTCGATCAGGAATATGTGTTTACACATTCAGAATAGTTTTACTGTCCAGTTTCCAAAATCTCTACCAATGGTTAAAGATGGATACTTAAGTTTCTACAGATACTTACTGTTGTAAGAATTCTATAGAGCTCATCGTGTAAAATATATCCAGTGTTATCTGTGTCTATTTTGCCAAATGCTTCGAGCAGTTCAGTTTTTGTAGCTGGTTTTTCTTGTTTTAAAATAGTACAAAAATCATCAAAATTCAGTGTTGTCGTTTGTGAAGTCCAATATTTATTAACTGTCTCCTGAGATGGATTTCTCCCAGCCTGTTGAAGTACTGAACAATAAAACACAGTATCAACTATATATTCCAGCTGCCAGTAAAGGAGTTTTCTTAAAACATCCTTTAATCACTTGCCACAGTCGGGACTTCTTTCCTTTTTAAGCCAAATCAATCTAAGGGAAAAGCTGGTCCGAAGGACAGTTTTGTTTATAGTCTCTAACTGTAAACTCTACTGATACAGAACGACCGGGACCTTCCTTGGCCTTGAATTGTGTGGTTTGTAGCAGAGAGGTTGAAGCAGCCTGAGGGGCAGATGAGCCCACTCACGTATTCTTTTGAAAGAAGACATCAAACAAGCAGCACCTGACTTCCTAGATCATCCCTGGCCAACTATGATCCAGCACAGAGATGAGATTGCTGCGCTGCTGAGAATCACACCCGCTTTCTTCTTCGGGAAAAAGACGACACCAGAGAGCAGCCTGTGACTTCTTACAACGTGATAACCCAGGAATTATTTTGCTTTAAGCAAAAAATCTTAGCTCTGATCTGCAGCTTCCACTTCCTCATCTGCACTGTCCTACTAAACTCAATAGGATGTCTTCTTTAAAGAAAGTTAATGGGTTCAAATGATTAATTCAGCAAAACTTCCATGATTTCACAGAGAGTCTCCTCAAGTGCCAAGTGTAAAATTCAGCCCAGCGTCTATATCCCCTGCCTTAATAGCAAGAACCTATCATTTGTAAGGTCACACATTATCAGATCCTTTTTCTACCAAGACATACACAAGTCTTTCCATCTCCTTTGCCAAGAACTGAGCTCTGCTGAAGAATTCATCACAAACAGTGTTTTATGTCACATCTATACATTTGAACTTACCCAAATTACACAACGTGAATTTCACATGGCAAGGAAAAATGACACCAACAGCCAATACCATACACACAGCCAGTCTCACTGCTCCTACACTTGGGGTTCTTCCAAATGGATTTGCAGGACCTAGTCAGAGTCTTCAAAACCTTTACTAAAAACATCCTTTCATCACCTTCCAGTGCAAGGAACGTATTATGTTAAATTGAAATTAAATTCAAATGCACAGTCTATCTGAAACTGGAGGGATTTTTTTCTAACTTCCCCTATAATCAAGTATTTTTTAGGGAAACACAAGCCATCCTTCATCTCAGCCTAGGCTGGCAGCTTGATTTTCAGCCAGCTGACCAAGGACCAAATCTATACCGGCTGAGGGCAGTTCAGTAGCATCTGTGAAATGAGGTGGTGGCATCGTTACAATTCTCAGTAGGCAACTGTGTCACCATAAAAAACAAACAAACAAAAGCAGACACCTTTGTTGTTAATCTCCGATCGAATGCCAAGGACTAAATAAAGATTTCTGCCCTGTCACCTCTACAAGGGGAGTCAGGAGGATACAGCAAAGCTACGTCTTTATTTGTGCCGCTCTTGGGCACATAGCAATTGTTTAAGGATTTCAGTGTCAAGGTCAGCCAAGGAAGGGCAGTTACTCTGTGTGTTTTCAGTAGATAGCTGACTTCCCTGGAATGTCACTACAGCAAAGCATTTGCTGACATTTAGCGGAGTATCCTTCAAATCTATGATTTTTTATTTTTTTTTTTTTCAATTTTTCTATATCCAGGGAGATCAGCACTTGCCATACCCTACATGCCTCCCAAGTTTGTATTTTTGAAAATTTAATGAGAGCTTTTATTTATAATCTTTACAGACTGCTAAATACCTTCAGTAATATTACAACACAGGAAATGAAGCTGCTATCCGTGAATAAGTAAAACTCCCACAAATAAAATGTTGCAGAGCCAATCTCCAAGTGAGTATTTCACAGTTTAGAATATTAGCCCAACATCACAAAGTAAGAGATGCTTAAACACTGGCACCACTCACTTGATAAATGCCAGAATTTCCTTAAGATGCAATATAAGACTATAATAACTCTCAGTGCTTGGAATATTCTTTTTTTTTTTTTTAAGTTCTTCAATATCTCTAAAAAGACTGGGAGCCTGAGCAATTAACTGCCCTTCCTGAGTTGACCTTGAGACCAAAATGCCCAAACACTTGCTGTGCAGCAAAGTGGCATATGGAGAGAGATGAAAGCCAAAGCCTATATAAAAGAGATGACATTTGTTCACACCACCCCTATCCAAAAATCCAGATTATCCAAAACTATCATTAGGACATTTAGAAAGGCACTTTTATTGCAGCTGAGAAAGGCTGGATAATGCTAAGCCACATGCTGAAAGAATGTGCTTGTAATGGGTAGAATTTCCTGTCCTGGTGTGGGGAAAAAAGCTACAATCAGGGCAACAGAGAAGAATACTCAGCTTTTAGGGTGGTGGTTTCCACAGGGAGATCTTGTATATTTTAGGCACAGGTAATGCAGCCATTAGCGAGAAATATCTCTTCACATATGCAAAAAAAAAATTTACAGTCACAGGAATGATAAGGTAACTAAATTATTTGATAGCTGGGCATGTTTTTGCCTTTAGCTGTTGCTTGCTTTTTTAATCACAAACAACTGCAAAGCTGTAATGCACTCACCTTTTAATTTTAAGGCATCGTAATCTGTGAGGAGGACTTGAGAAAGCAGCAATTCCAAGTGCTTTCTGAGCGGTAGCCCAAAACCCACAGAATAAAAAGAATATATTTTTTTTTTTTAATGCTGCATTTTGGTTCTCTTTATACAACTGAAGGTTTACGTTCTCATGCTTTCTGTGGCAACCGTGGCAGTTGGAAATATTTTTTCTAATTAAGCAAGCTAAGATTTTCACATCTCAAAACTCCAGGTAAAAAATACAGCTGCAAGACACTTTCATGAGTTTTCTCCACCATGAATAAAAAAAGACAAAAGTGCTTCAAGAAAGGAAAAAAAACGAAAACCAGCACTCAAACACAGTAAGGCATAATACACAATCCTACAACTCCAAGAGACAGCAAAGTTGGCATTATATTGTCTTGAGAAACTTTATCTGGGATGGTGAAACCTATTTCACACCTGAAACAAATTATTACTCAGTCTTATCTTACTCCTTCCTTATCTTACCTGGTCACCAAAATAAATACATAATAAATCAATTTCCAATCCACAGCCCTAACTACCATTTTTCAGGTAAACTTCTGTAGCTTCCCTAGTAATTCCATGCAAGGGACTTGGAAATTTCACAGGTTTTCAAAACAAAGCTTAAGTTCCACAGCTTTCAGGATTTGCTAACACCTTTATTTAGTACAGCTGAAGCACCAAGATATTTTTTTCCCCTGTTGTACTGCTGACAGCAATATGATTTATAAACAATTATAATATAGAGGAAGAAATGAAAGCTTCTGATTTCAGTCTATGGGAACACTGATAACCAGTAGGAGTTCAAATAAAGTAAGAATTGTTATGAAACACCATGTTTGGTCACACAAGTTGTAGAGGAAAGGCAGTATTTTCATATATGACTCAAAGTGGCCTGGAACTGATCTGTGAGACTGTCTTTAGGGGTAAAAGACCATATCCCTGCCTCCAGAAACAACCTCTCCTACGAGTCTACAAACCTCTGTGCCAATTAATGCCAGTTACCAGGGTGATTTTCGGTGCCAGGACAACTGCCCAGTATAAACTGAACAGAGACCACCTCACTTCATCATTTGATAGGGAAAAATTTATTGCAGAAGCGTCACCATCAAGAAGCACCACCTCAAGTAAGCGACAACAAATCTGGTGGTATCAAACAGCTCACTTAGGTCCCCTGTAAACCGTCAGCAAGTGTTGACTTCTGCTCATTCCAACTGGTGATTCACAGATGAAAAGCTCTCTGTTCTATTCACAATTCCACGAGTCATTCAACACCAAGCAACAAAGATGATGGATTTGAGGAAATGGAAAACTTGGAGGAATGGTAATTTGATTTTTTTTTTTTTTCAAAATTCATAAATTATGTAATATTTTATAACAGGTAAGTGATGAAAATATATTCAAAGATACAGTTGGCAATGCCTGAAAGCTGAACCCTGTGTAAAATTACTGTAAATTCCTTAAAACAATTATGGAATTTATGCATTGGGATACTCTCACTACTGAATTGCTGACGGCTGTTTGTAAACTACCCACTGTAATAGTTACACGCAAGAGTTATGGGGAAAAAAATATCTAATCCTTACCTAAACTGAGTTGTTCTTTTGATTTAATGTTTTCTAAGCTGCTTTTTAAAACAGTTAGATAAGCTGCTCGGCAGTTCATGTAAAAAATTGCTTCTTCTGCGTGCTGGGACTTCTTTGCTTGGGAACTTCCTGAGCGTGTGACTTTTGGAGCGGAGAGGGTTGTGTTCTCTTCAGGACTGCTGGCCATTCTAGGAAAAAAATACAATTACAGTTAGAAATTGTTAACATCTTGCCTGAGAATCATAGAATCGTTTGGCTTGGCAGAGACCTTCAAGATCATCAGGTCCAACTGTTGCCCCATCCCTGTCAGGGCACCACTAACCCCTGTCCCTCAGCACCACATCTCCACGGCTTTGAAATCCCTCCAGGGATGGGGACTCCACCACTGCCACCATTTTGCCCTGTACAAGGCACAGAATCGTTTAACAGACTTTTTCCATCAAACAACAAAATCAAAGTAAATACGATCAAGGATGGATGTAGTGCTTATTTCGCTGCAGAGAGCTTGGTGGCTGCATGACCACGACGGACTCATGTCATGTTGGATTCCCGGTTATATTTCTTGGAGTTAACAGCAGAGGAAAATCCCCCCTTTTTGTCCTCCAGTAAAAACTACAGGTGAGCAGGTTTATAACGAGCTGCATATTTGTCAGGGCTTCCTCCCTCACTCAATTTGACTTTCATATTTCCAAGACTGATTTAGCTGGAAAACTGGGCAGCTTTACAGCTTCAGCATTGTGTAATGTCATCAGCACCATCTAACATGCAGTGTTCAAAAAGTGACATAATAATTCATTTCATGCTTTTTTCTGCTGCCAACTCATACCAGAATTGGATTTTGTTTTGTTTTTATTGTTATAACTCAATAAAACACATGGTTAATTGTAAAACTGATCAAAATTGTAACCCTTAATCCTTCAAATATGTGAAGTTAAAAACACAACTCTTAAAAGTAGAGTTATCTAAATGTAACCAATAAAAAAAAAAAAAGAAGCCTGAAGCTAAAAAGGTGCATAAAACTTTGCAGAACTTAGGCCTTTTAAGTACAAGAACACTACCCACATGATTGTAAATGAATGGAAAAAATATTAAATGCATTTTTTCTAAATTATTGAAACGATTCAAGGCAGTAACTAACACTGTTTGCTCACCAGTGGCCAGTAAACTTTTAACAGCAGCTTTCTGCTTTTACCAAGGGTGATTAAGGTTTTTAGAAGGCCATCACAGGGGGACACTAAATCGTGTTGTACTGTTGCTCTAACAGCCTCTCATATTATTTTACCCAATGTTGACTTCAGAAAATATATTCCAGTATAACAAATTGAATATCTCAAGTTCGGCAACAAGACAACGACATCATAGGGTCCCCTTCAGGACTCATTGGATTTTTACTCAGGAGGCCTAAATCACTCGCACCTTGTTGAGTTATATAGGTCTTTTGCACTTGGGAAAGAAAGATAATAATCGCTTATCATGGATGAAGTACCCTATTTATAATACACCGACCGCCTGCCTGACACTTTAATATTACACCGGCATTAGAAGGACCCCACAGGGACTCTGCGATACAGTCTGGTTCCTGCAAACGGGTGTCACTATAATTAAGCACCAGTGTTACACACACAAAATGGAAGTGGGTTAAAGTCAAGGAGGAAAAGAAGAATAAATGTTAATTTTCCAGTAACTAGTTTATAAAATGTGAACTCTCGGTTACACTCCTTAGACTTCCCATTAACCCAGATATTTCCTACTCGGGACACGGCTCTGCCAAGGAGCGTTGCCAAGACATCGCTCCGAAATCCAGTGAGCAATGGCTTAGTGACGGCGCTGCCAGCAGCCCCGTGGCTCAGCCTGTGAAATTTTTACTGGGCAAATGACACTTTAGACAAAACAGACGGAGAGGAGCAACCTGGCCTCAGATGAAGCGGGAGGGCGACACAGCCGAACTTACTTTCCATTTTTGTTGTTATGTTTCTAACAANCGCAGGCCTGAGGGGCGCGGTGCTCCCCGGTCCTGTCCTCTGCCCGCCCTGCCGAGGCCGCGTCCCGCCCTCCCCGGGCGCCGTTTCCAGCCGGCGGCGTTTGGCCGGTGCACGGCGGTAGGCGGCGNAAAAAAAAAAAAAAAAAGAAAAGAAGTCATATCCTTCTTGACAATTCTGACCTTTCCTGCCGTAGGTCCGAGGCCTCACTTCACCTCCATCCACAGAAAATGCACACAGGCTGAGGAGCTTTGTTCCTACCGCTGCTTCTTAAGCTTCCGAGCCTCGCTCACCTGCATCATCGAATCATTCAGGTGGGAAAAAGGNCGTAGGTATCGGGGACGGTGGAGGAGCGGGTGGGCTCGGTTCTTCCCCGCTGGCCTCTGAGGGCTCGCCGGGAGTCGTTGGAGCGAGGGCCCGTGTGAGGAGGAGTGCTTCTCCCCACCGCCTCACAGGCTTCAAATCCGGCGGGGAGCTGGTTCCCTGAGGGGAAATGTGCTCCTGGGGTTATCCCGGAGAGGGGAGGAGCTCGCCTGTGCGTGGGGAAGGGCGGGTTTTGCATCTCGCTCCGTCTTCCAGCAGCTGGATGGGAGCGGGAAATATTTAAGATGGTGGCTCCTTAGGGCAGAGCCTCATCCGGCCGGAGTTTGGGCGGGCGGTGCCCACCCGCATGGGTCATGCTGTCGGGAATTTACAGGCCTGCTCCAGGCTTTCCAGCCACCTGGAGTTTGTTTGTCTCGGCACACCCCGTGGACAAAGGCTGTGAGGCTGTGATAGGAGGTGGCAGAGAGACGGGAGCCGTGTGGTGGGTGGGCTGTGCTGAGTTTGACACCCGAGTTTTGCGCTGTAGGCAGCGGTGGAACGTGTTGCAGGCCTGGGGTGGTGAGGGTGTGACACGTTCCGTGTCTGTTTTCCATCAGACTGTATCTCTTAGTATTGTCTCCCACGGCAGGAAATTCTGTTTGTACTTCTGTTCTTTGCAACTTATCGAGGAATAGTCATAGAACTGGGCCTTGAGTGTATCAGTCTCCNCCTTTAAGACCATCGAGTCCAACCGTAAACTAAAATAAGGAAACTCTTTTACCACAAGAATCTCATTATCTACCTCTCGTGGGCGCAGGGCTTTTCTCAGGCAAAATTTACCATCCACCCTCACGCAACAGACATTTCCCCAGCCCCTTCG
>VWZK01017450.1:3421-58090 GCA_013396935.1 Baryphthengus martii | reverse complement strand
CCCTGGGCAGCCTGGCACACGCCTGGACAACCCCAAAGGGCAAGAAATGGTTCCTCAGCTCCAACCTTAACCTCCCCTGGGGCAACTGGAGGCCCGTTCCTCTTGTCCTGGGGCTTGTTCCTCGGGAGCAGAGCCCGACCTGCCCTGGCTCCAAGCTCCTGAATGTCAGGGAGTTGTGGAGAGCCAGAAGGTCTCCCCTGAGCCTCCTTTGCTCCAGGCTGAACAAGCCCAGCTCCCTCAGCCGCTCCTCACCAAACTTGTGCTCTTTTGTTGCTCTTTGAACACACTCCAACCCCTAAATGTTCTATAAGTCATGTAAGTCTGATGCTGCTCTTGTGTATCTTTGCTAAGCATGAGCTTCTGAAAAACAATAAAGAAAATGTGTAGGATACTGATAACTTCAACAGCAGTAAGATGAGGCCGTAAGACTCATGCTGTCTATAGGTAGTCTTGGGATATTGTCCCAGTTTACAGCTCATTATGCAATTTCAGAGGTAACATCCGTTAGAGCTAACATAGGTTCCAGCTTCTACCAGTCTTGACCACTGGAAGTTAAAATAATCACACTGGGCAGTAGTAACCCAAAGGAAACTTATCAATACACAAGGTTTGAGTTGTTGGTGTTTTAATCTGTTTCTCAGGGGGTGCACACCAAGTTTAACTACCATTTAAGCTGAACATAGAAAATTATCATGTATTCTTTCTGCTTTTCTAAGTAATAAGACGTTTTTCCTGGCAGGTTTTGAAGATGAGGCAATATGTGAATAGCACAGAGGTGTTTTCTTCATTTCCCCAGTAAAAGCAGAAACTTGAAGCTGGCTGAAATGGCCTCAAAATACACTACAGTACTCTCTTGGGTATTTTTAATGAAATAATATCAAGTCCCTGATTCTCTATGCTCTTTCTTGTTCATTAACTCCATACCTGGCAGTTGCCATCGTATTCAATCATAACTGAATTGTGAAGGAGAGAAAGTTAAGTATATGTCGAATTAAAAACAAAATTAAAAGATACATTTCTTTATAGCGATTTAAATCACATACCTGGGCTCCTCATCGAAGTGGTTTCATCAAAGCACTATTCCAGTGAGTAAAGGTCTCCCAGTATTAGCCAGGAACATGACCTCAAATGATAGATGAACAGTATGCTACAGAAATACTATGTAGTTTTTTAACCTGATAAATATCATGGGATAAATAATCATTGCAGGTTGTACAGCTGGCTCTAAACATGTGCCGTCATACTCTGCATAGTTAAGAAAATAAAATAAGCCTTGTCAGGGAATTTTGAAGCAATTCAAGGGCAGGAAACTCAGGTTAGTAAGTTGTGGATTGTCCTCACCTTTCTGTCTCCCTTTCTTGTTCACAGCCTTGGATTGTACACCACAGCCAGGCTTTTCTAGACATACACAAAAAGATGAAGCAAAATAAAGCTGGTTGTCTTCCTCCATGGTGTCTCCTAAAATACTTGAGGAATTTTGTTGGCACCGGGATGCACGTGCATTTTTTCTCCATGTTCGTCTTTTGAAAGATCTGAGAGAAGACTCTTTGGCCAGCTGGGTCTTCATGCTAGATGTCTGGGTGAATTTTGTTTCAGTGGTCCTAGCCAAGGACTGTGTGTAGTCGAGGAGCACAAATTCTAACTTATTTTGAGATTTACCTTCTCACATTATGGCATCAAAAAGGCAATCCTTAAAAACAAGCCCAGAAGCAAACCAGGCTGCCAGGTGGGATGGATTGGGAAAGGCGAGGCAAAGTACAGACTCACAGAATTATTGAGGCTGGAATAGACCTCTGAGATCAAGTTGACCAAGTTGATCAAAGTTGATCTCCTGAAGCCAAAATTGTATCCGTGCAGCTCCTTGCAGCGCCCAAGTGCTTTCCCGGAGCGGGGCCGCTTCTTTGCTGCTGTAGCTCAGGGAGTTTGAAGGGATCTTGCAGGCCACCAGAGGGAAATCTGGGGGCTGTCTGCAACTCTGTCGCTGTACCCAGTACTTGACAGACTTTAAAGAACACAGTTTTGACCAGTCCACAACTTTCCCTCTAAGAAATTTTCTAAATGTTTATAATTTAGTGGGGTTTTCCTTTCGTTTCTCATTTATCTTCATCCTTAAGGCTATGTCAAGTCCAGATTCTGCTTTCCTTTGGCTTCCAGCTTCTTTTGAAGTCCATCATAAAAACTTCCATCCTAACATGCCTTAGTATAACATGCAAATGCATTGGCCCCTAGAGCATCTTTTCAGAGTCGATGGATTAATAAATATAATGTTTCTCTGCTGCCACTGGGGTGGAAGATGTAATGGAGTCTGCATTCCTTCAGCAAGATGGGTTTCTATTTAAAAAAGAAATACATTGTAAAGGATTCCATCAAACTGTTACGGCTTTGGCTGCCCTTTGGCAAGAATTTCACCCGCTTTTTTTAATTTAAATGTTACTTGTTTACTTGGCTTTTTTTAAGATAGAATATTTCCCTTCCCCTTTTTGTAATAGAGATCGTTGTAAAACAGTATTCATCTGAGACTCTTGCCTGAGTTGTATTTCAAAGATGTGTTTTCATTCTGCTTTTTTTCCAAGACTTTAATTTACAGTTTTGCAATAGTAACATAAATTTTAAAAGGATATGTCTGGACTGAGGTCATTTTAATTCCTTC
This sequence comes from Baryphthengus martii, assembly GCA_013396935.1. Taxonomy (NCBI): domain Eukaryota; kingdom Metazoa; phylum Chordata; class Aves; order Coraciiformes; family Momotidae; genus Baryphthengus; species Baryphthengus martii. Next base: position 55,440 of record VWZK01017450.1, on the reverse strand, counting down.
CAAGTCAAAACATTCTTTTCCAAGGTGAAAGCTGTGAACTAAGTTATGAAATGTGATGTATTTTCTAAATCTTGTTTAATTTGGTATAATATATGGGTTTCTTGGGGACTGTTCTTGTAAAGATTTTAATATTTTTTTCCCCTGGTTTTATATAATGCTTTAAACTATTAAGATTTAGGAATGTGCTTCGAAAGTTTCCGTTGTCTCTGGGAAAAATAGTCTTAATTTATGTTGACCTTTCTTTCCTTTGAGCATTTAGCCTGCATTCAATAAAATGTTGATGACTGCTCTTTAGCAGACAGCTGTACGATATAAAGTATTATAAATATTCAGCTTTCCTCTTCCAGCATTGCCATTAACAGCTGGGCATCCGGTTCAGCAGGAGCAGATTTTGCAGAGAGAGCTTGGCATCTTCCTGAATCAGGATAGGGAAGAAGACTAGCAAATAGTTTCTTATGGTTTGGGGACCTGTAAAGGCATAGAGCATCTGTTCCCCAGTTAAGTCATAGTCTGGTAGCACTGAATCATGTTAAGAGCTAAAATGATGGGAAGAACTACTTTTTTCACCTTGGCTGTACCTGCGTTGGAAATGTTTAATATATTATTTCTACTAATGGCAAAATAATTTCAGGCCTTGCTCAGAAGGTAGGTAAATGCTTATGCTTTTGTGGTTTTTTTTTTTGTTGTTTAGAGTCTTTGAGAAAGGGATAAATATACAGCGCGATTTCACCTCACTGTCTTGGGTTTTATCTCTAATATAAAATTGGATGTTCTTAGGAAAACACGTTGTCCTTCTGAACAAACAACGTTTTCGTTGCACAGTGTTTTAATCAGTTGATTTATTTGCTTTGGATGCAGGTAGTTTTCCTGTGCAATATAAAAAAATGTGAAACACAAGAAAGGAAAATGTCTTTAAATTTACAGAATATAGACCTTACTACCAGAAATCTTTGTGTCCAGATCACCTTAAAACATGTCCTTTTTTTTTTTTTTTTTCTCTTGCAGTGTTAAGCGAGCATTACAGCTGGACACTGTTAAAAAAGATAATGTAAGTATTTTCGAGTGTATGGAATCATATATATATCTATATCTCTATATCTCTGTATCTATATCTCTCTATATCTCTATCTCTATATATCTGTCTATATCTCTATATGTCTATATCTCTATGTATATCTCTATCTCTCTGTATTTCTCTCTTTATACCTGTCTATATCTCTCTCTCTCTCTCTCTATCTCACTATATATCTATCTATATGTCTCTATATCTAGGTATCTATCTATATCCACACATGTGTATAGAAATGATATTTCACGAGAGTTGCATTTATATTGTTACAGGTTGGGTATTGTCTAGAAAAATCCTAACAAGGCACAGAATTGCTGCTGAAAACATTAGTGTAAAATTTATGGTGGTCTGTTTGTCATAGAACTGCCTGGCTTTAAGTGGCGTACATCTGCGTGAATCGCTTGAAAATAGAGGAGAAATCTGCATCCTTTTATTGCCATCACTATTTACCCAAGAGCTGGATGAGTTAAGATCCTCGGTGAAACCACTTATTAGAAATTAGCTCCGTTATCCTGAAAGCAAACGCTCTGCCGTGTAATCGGACGTGTAACAATATGGAATTATGGTAATGCTGTAATCTGCATATTCGAAACGGCAAAAATGGCAAGGAAAACATTAAAGGCAGTTTCATGTCAAGGCTGTAATTACCTCCCTCAGCTAATCTGGCAGAATGAAACAATAAAGTACCAACGCCGCCGTAAATTTCACCGCGGTTATCACAATAAAAATAAAATTGTACTGCTGCTATTATTTGTTGTAAATGCAGCGAGAGCGTTCTCCCCGCGCCGGCACGTCGGGACATATGTCACTTCATTATCTGCTCCTACCAACAGTGGGTGTTGCTGCAGACATCAGTGCCGAGGAGCTTGGGAGGATGGCAGCGTCTAAGGAAAGGAAATTTTTGGAAAAGTAGAAAGAGAAAAATAGCTGGTCAGCAAACGAGCTCCCAGTAAATCTCCACGCCTGTGGCATTGTGAAGAGATTTGGGTTATACACAGCACAGATTTGGAGCTCTCGCTGGTTATTTAGCAAAATTCCAGCCTCAATAATTCTGTGATTCTGTGAAAATAGAAATTTGCGATTTAAAAAATTTCCTAGATGCTTTTTTTTTTCCCCCCCCAATACCGCAGTGGCACTAGAAAAAAAATCATTAGCAGTTTAATTAGCAGCTTAGTGTACCATTACCCACCTTGTTCTGCTCAGAATGCAGCTGTGACTGTAATTTTGCAGCTGCTTCTTGGGCCATAGTAATGTTTTTTGTAGACGAGTGGTCCGGCTGAAATTGCACATGGTTCCTTCCCTGTCCCCTCCCCATCAGATAAAGAGTTACTTGGTGGTTACCTCCATTCAGGTTCTTGCAGTAGCTAAAAGCTTAAAGAAATCCCCTCAGGGTGATAAAAACTTTCACTGCAATCTCAGTGACGTAGGTTTGCGCGATGACTTTTAGTTCACGCGATGCCTCGGACAGATCCACGTCGAAGATTTAAAGCGTACCATAATTAACTAAGATTCTAGGAGGTAGAAAGGAATTTAAGATAATAAACACACGTGGTTTGTGTGAGGTGTCTCTTTTAGCTCTGCCACTTCCATTGCTGTTTCTACAGTTTCTTTCCTGTTGTCCAGGAGGCTTTCATGGCACTGCTGGGCAGCCTACCCCAAGCATGCCTGAGCTAACCCGATCAGAAATGAGTGGGTTTAGGTCTTGTAATGTTAGTATGGTATTTAAAATTTGCATGAATGGACTAAGACTTCTTCCTAGAAGAGAAATTCTTACTGCCAAATAACTACTGTCCTTCTAAATCCCACAGTAACTTTTTCCAGGTAGCTACTCGAAAGAGTCTTGGTTCATATCCAGAAATACGGTGGCTGAGGTGGCTGCTGTTCAAGCAGGAAAAACACCCAAAAAGTGTAAGCAGATTGGGGATTCTGCCTGTTACAAATCAGATTTGATGACATGGAAATGCCTCTAATGGCGTTGAGACTTTACTGTAATTAATATTTCATTTAAAGATGATTTGAAGCTTTAACCTGCTTCAAGGTGGCAAAATCTTAGTGACAACAAACTGAAGGTTCCATCAGGTATCTTTTAAGTACCAATAGATTGCAAAAAGAGTATAAATGGCCGATGCGAAATTATTTAGTGTATTGAAGAGCGAAACAAGACAGAGTAATATCCAGGAGCTATAAGAAAGCTAAAGAAGTGGGCAGCAAATTAAATCTTTTTAAATGGGGTGTAAGTCATATACCTTACACGTAATGTGGAGAAGGAGATTAAAAGATCAAGATGTTTTAATAGGTCAATAGTGAAGAGCACGAAAGGGGTATAAAAATATTCTGTATTCTTTAGAGGGGATATTGAACATTCTTTACACTTATATATATAATCAAGAGGAATTCAATAATATCGCGGTGTGGAAAACGGAAAGCCCATGATGGAGACTTACCTTTTATACGACACGTTAACTTCTAGAACTCATCCTCAAATTTTGATGAAAGCCAGAATGTAGTAGAAGCTGTAATAAAAACACTCATTCATACAGATAACGAGAGTGTGTATATCCATGTGGGTGTGAAAAATAAGAATATTGTGCTTCAGGACATTTAAATCAACTGCTAAACCATCAGGGGCTGGGAAGGAAACTTCTGCAGCTTACGTGATTGTCCGTTAGACTTCTAGGTCCAACTTGGATTCCTGGTTTTATATTTATCACTTCTGTAAGCAAATAATTTTTAGAAGCAGTTTCCTTATAATGCCTCAACAACTTAATTATACAAGTGATAATGTTTTCTATCATTATTTTACTCGGTAATGAAATGTGGCCTTTTCCCAGGTCCTGGATTCCTGCTGGATTGTAGAGGCTCCAAGTCACCTTTGTTTGTGTAGCTTTGTAATCTGATGGGCCTTACATCCTGATATGGTTTGTGGCTTTCAGACGTTACCCGGTGAACCGGGTTAGTGGCCTTAAAAATACCACTTTTGCCACCTCTTTTGAGATCTAAAATTGCTGCAGTTAAATTTCCCAGAGACCTTCAACTTCTGAGGCTCAGGCCTTCTCAGAGTTGTCTTTTCGTTCTCTACCACGCTCCGGACTCTGCCTTTGCTCTCAACCGTGACCCCAGTAGACCCTTTTCCCAGAGCACACAGGAGATTCCCGTGCTGCTTTAAAAAGGAGCAGTGTCCTGTTCCAGTAAAACAAGACAACATATAATTAAGTATGAGAAGGGAACAAATAGAGGTACTTTGTTATCTTTAGCCAAGATTCATTTGTCTTTTGCTATATTTCAGCCACCTGGTGCAACGCCCGTGAAGACCAGCGTGAAAAATCTCAACTCTTACTCCCCGACGACAGGAACGCGCAGAATGAGTCCGTTTTCATCTCCCGTGAGTTACAGAGCACAAAATCTCAGAAATCACCCATCGTATGGTTAGTAGAACATTCTATCTGTCTTACTGCAGTTTTTTTTCTGGTTATTGGCTTGATTTGGTAACTTGTGGCTCACATGGTACGTTTGATTTCTTTTTCCTCTTCAAGAATTGTAATCTCTTTAGGAAAAGCTAATGTTGATTTTTAAAGCGTGAATCTTTTCAGTATAAATTCTGGGGCCGTTTATGAAACAAGTTTTGCTTTCTGTTCATAATGCACAGCCAAGGTCTGGACTCTCCTGGTGGTCAGGAGAGCTGGAAAGAAAAGATGTGTGTCGTTGATACATGTTTAATTCTGTAGCCTTTTGAGAACTCTCTTGATACTTGCAATGCAAATCCTGATTTATGTACTTGCAGGTTTCCAGTGATAAGTGCTTCCTTACATACGTAAATAAAGCTTTTTTTTCCTCTGTGAATGTTGAAAGTTTATGGAGTTTACCAAATCAAAGCTCAATGGAAGTTTGGTTCTTTTCACTCTTCTGCTTTCCATTCTTTTATGTTGTTTGTCACCATTGTTTTCCATAGCAAGGCACTTGAAGGTAATTTTTAATCACTCTAACACAACACTGGATGTGGTTAACTCTCAGAAAGTTCACCTTTTTACAATTACAGTATTTCCAGTTCACTTTAGGATATATGCCCACTTTGTTGCACAGTCACAGTTTTTGATGCAAACTGTGGCTGCTCAAGAAGTGTATTTTCAGTAGACTAACCTGCTTTTATGGCTATATAGGTTGTGGTCTTTTTAAGTGTTAAGGAGCCATCAGATCACCTGGTGTGACTTTTTTTATATTAAAAAAAAAACAAAAACAGAGACTTTCTTCTCATCTTTCCTGTATAGAGTCTCAGAGCTTTTATTTCCTTGCAGTACAACTCCTAGAAAGATGTTTAAGTCTTGATTTGAAGATTTCAAAACATTTTTAAAAAATAATACTAATAATCCCTCACTTTCCTTGTTAGCAAGTTCCTTCTTCAATTATCTTCACTATTAAAAAAAATAAAAATCTCTTGTCTGATTTTGAATTTGTCTGGCTTTAATTTTCAGCCATCAGTTCTCATTATGCCTTTTTGATGCGTTAAAAAGCTTTCTATGCCCCATATATTTTGGAATTTATGTGCAGTAATTGAGGCCTCACATTCATGAATTATGATGAGTAGAAATATTCTGAGCAGGACAGAACAACCACTGTTTGAAATTTATCTAGACGTCTGCAGATTTTTACACTAGTTGTTGTACTGTACACTCTCATGAGGAAAAATGGATTTTTATTTTTTTTTCTCCAGAAAAAAAGGATTTTTTAATTTATTTTTTTTTAAAGAATGTGATTACAAAATTTTGGGATTCTGTCAAAGCTGGCTGACCAAAGAATGAAAATTTCTGGAAGCCTTCAAGCTGAAAAGACTACAATCTGTGTGCATTACATCCTTTTTCCTTATTAAAAAGAGCAGAGTACCTGGGGAGGCGTGGAAGGGTTGGGTGTCTTGGTGGCCACATAGCTATGGGTAGTTACAGGCCTGCGCGCACAGGATTTGGAGGAAGATGGCTTGCTTTTGAATACCAGTGTGGAGAAACACCGCAAAAAATACTAAATACCTACAGAATGGTAAGATTGTTCAAAAACGACATTTATTTTAGGAGAAGACGTGAACAAACCCAACTAGAAGATAATGCGTCCTGTGGATGTCCTCTTGGGCTGCCTGATAATTCATCTATTGCCTAACTACTCAAAATCTCACAACCCATTTATGACAAAAATTTCTAAAATAACAGAATACTACATCTTCACTCATTTCTCTTCAGTTTTGGCTAACATATATATTTTTAAGATTTATTTTAAATCGTTGTCATTTTATTCAGATCAATCCAGGGTGCCACCATTCCATAGGACTGGTCTAAAAGTAGTATGTGTTTGATAATTGATGACTGATTTAAGTGCAAGTTCTGTGAGTACTTAGATTTAAAAGGAAATCTTTTGGGGTCTTAACATTTAGCTGCTCTAGTGGAACAGCTGAAAATTTTATAGCGCTTTGTCATTCTGAGCTATTTCTAAATGTTTTACAAAATATTAAAAGTTAATTTATCCTTGAGTGCTGATACTTGCACGTCATAATGTAGATCGAGCAAGACAAAATCCAAGTGTTGAACGCTTAGTGTGGCCTCTCTTTTTTTAGTCTGATGTCAGAAAGGAGACATATTCCAGTGACACGTGAAAAGCACCTAATTCCAGAGAGTCTGGTCTAGAATCTGTTAAGGCCCCACTAAAGACCTGTTATAATTTTCTCCAAATCTTTCCCTTAGAGGTGAATTTTGCCCGGCAATAACAGCTCTTCAGTGGGAAGCATTTGTGAGTATGTGTCTGTATCTGTTGGAGGGACAGTAGATAATGATGAATTTAAAACACCTTGTGAACTTTTCTGGCAACAGAAAAAAAGAAAAAAAAGATTTTTCTGGGATATTGCATGGATGAGTACAGTCTGAATGGCTACAGGTACAGGGAAATCTTTAGCTGAGTTTTAGATTAGTTTTAATTTCGTTAGTTAGTTAATTAAAATTAGTTTTAATTTAATTAGTTTTAGATTTTAGTTTTAAGTTGCTAATTGTCAAATGTGCCAGTGATCTCATTGTTTAAGAGCAAAACTTACCAGCAAAAAAAGAATAAATGCGTGATTATGACACTCTCCCTTCATACGTGTGCCTCTGCTTTCACCATTTGGTCTTTAATAAGGGTCAGATCCAAAAGAAACCGTTGCCCAGGAGGCTAGAATTGTGTTCGCAAAAGAGAACTTCTGCACTTCAGTGAAAAAGGAGAGACTGAGCGTGTGAGTGATGCTGAGAGGGGGGAAATTCTTAAGATGAAAGTTCCAAAAATGCCACTTCATGTGACGTCTTCGACTTTAGCCCCAATTAAACAGAAATCATCCCTGCTGTTCGGCTGCGACCTCTGTTACCGGAACCTGGAGAGATAGAACACTTAAAAGTATCGAAAGATGACCCTGTGGATTGTGTGGAGCACAATCCCAGGAATAGTTACGGCCTCTCTACTTTCAGTAGATTCCCCAAAGACTGTTGGAGTGGGGGATCCTATCCGATGGGACATTACATACCACTTTTTAAGTATTATTTAGGAGGGATGTGGGACTTTTTTCTGCTAATACGTCATCCTGTTCCCGTTTCCTCACAGAAACGTGCAATTGCTCAAAAATATCAGCGCGCTGAAATGTAGAAATCGGAGTCGCCCTGCAGAATAACGGCAACTGGCGCACGATTGATCGTGCCCCGTCGTACGACGCGCTAAAATATTATAGTGTCGATACAGCCTATCAGAACCTTTGGAAGTAATTTGCAGTATCTCTTTGGAGTTGTTTACAAGGTGGAGTTGGGGACCAGGCGATTTTTAGTAAAGGAAGGTGGGAGGTTTCATCGCTGTGTCGTTACAGTATTTTCACGGTAATGCTCTGTGCTAATATTGCTGTCTTTAGGCAGTTAATAGGATAAAAAGCTTCTGAGCAGAATACAGTAACTGTATGTCAGAGTTATGCTAAATTCCAAGTTATTCATCCCATAATCCCAAGGTTTCCACAAATGTAATGAGAATTGATGAGAGGTCAAGTGACAAAAGAGTAAATTACAGCGAACTTGGTGTGACAAGAGACTCTCTCCTGCTTTGTGTGGCTTTTCTTGTTGCTTTTTTTTCCTCTTTCAAGATCATTCAACAGTCAAGATTCATACAACACCTTTTTCATGTACTTCAAATACTTGATTTTTTTTTTTTTCTTCATTTTTATTGTTTCTTTTCTTTCTTGTGAACCTCCCAGGAGATGAAACCAAGCAGAGCAATTCAAAAAGCAGATTACCCAGAAGAGGGCAGCCTCAAACAGAGGAGGATGAGTAAGTGTATTAAGGGCACTGTGGGTGCCCCGCTCTGCTTTTTACCTATGAAAGATTAATATTTCATACAGAATTAAATTAATAGGGAATATTCTTTAATACTTCTAATTCCACAGGTTTGGATATTCAAAGGCATTGAATGGTGGGCTTATAGGTACAGATTAATTCAGGGTTTGCTATACAACTGTCTGGCCAGTTGTGTCTTTTACTGGTAGCGTGGGGCATATGACTGCCAATTATAGGAGTCACACTCACAGGATTACACAATGAGGTATCCTAATTAAACCTCTGAAGGGAAAGTGCATTTTCCCTTTCCAGGCTTTTCTGAAAGTGTAGGTTCTCTACCTGATTTTCAGAAGCATTAACTGCCGAAGACACGGGGTTAGTAATGGAGGAGGAAAAAAACTAGTCACGGTGAAACTTCATGTTTGCTTTGCAAAATCTTTTAAAATTCTTGTCTTTCCTGGTGCAATCTTATTTTAAGCTACAAGCTTCCTGACTTTGGGCAGTCCGCAGTAGGTAAAGCACTTCAATAAATGTTGCAGGTGAAATATCTAATGAAGTGCTCTCCTGAACTGAGAGAAGTGATAAAATGCGTTAGAAGTAAGGCTGCTGTGTCTCGCATCGTTAGGATGGCTTCATCTTTTCTGTTACAAAAACCACATTTAATTGGTTATAACATTGCCAGGTATCAGCTGACAAGTGAGCTGAAAGTTTCTGTGCCCACAATGGGGTGGCAGGTTAAATTGTTACGTAGTTCAGCCTAAACAAAGACATCCATCCCTAAGAGTTAGACAAAGGAAATGTTCGTTTCATCTATGATAGAACTTGGGGGAAAAGTGGAAGACTGTGAATGTTTGTGTGTTGGATTCTATCAATCAGGGCTGCCTTTCAGCCATATGGGAAGTTACTCAATTCGGAAATCCTGGAAGCTAGGAGGTTTTTTTACCTGGAAGTTGTATATGCTCTGTAAAACTACTTGGAGTTTGAGCTTCAATCCAGCTAAAAATCTGAAAGTTTCCTTCCTCAATGAGCATATTCTTGCTACTAATACAATATTATCCTCCACCTATTTCCCTCCTTTTTACTCAACTAAAATTGTATTCACCAGACTCTCATGATCTCTTATTAGCAAAATTAAAAAAAAAAAAAATCTTTATTCTCATTCTTCTTCAACAGTGTCTATGATTTTGTTCTTGAAATCATATCTTCTTGTGTTGTCCTGCCTTTTTAGGTGACTCCTCTACTTGTCCTCTGGTGGAATCTTCACATGTATCTTTGACATCTGTCTGAGAAAGTCTGATTCACAGCTCTGCAGCAACATGGCTATACCACATTGCCTCTTCTCTTCCCTTCTCTACAACATTATTTTATCTTTTTTTATCATTCTGTGGAATGTGACTGTCCTGTATTTCATTCAGCCCCAGCACATAACTCAAATTGTTATATAACTTCTCGTGTCTGTGGGTCTGGCACGGTCTCCAAAATCTGAGGTGCATTTCCTATTACCCCAGTTTGTCACTGAAGAGCTCACCTCTCAGTGCAATGCAAACCTCTGCAGATTCCCATTGCCCTTGGATTCCCATCCCTCTTCATTAAATACCTGCTCTTAGGAGCAAATGACTTCAATTCCTGTTATTACCAAGGTGTTCCTGCAGGATGGTAAGAAAATCCTCTCATATTGCTGAACCTGAGTTCCTATCCTTCAAATTACAATATATATATTTTTTTTTGGCAGTCCACATAAAAATCCTAACCAAAGGCAAGTTATTTTGGTGTTACAATTGGGTTGCAGAGCCCATCTGTTCACTGTTTATCTGGATCCATCCTGAGTACAATGTGAAGAAACTGGGAAACCTTGTAAAGACTGATTTTCAACAAGTGGTGATGCAGCTGATTGAAATTGTTCTATTTTAACTTTTTTATGCAGGTTCAAGGAATTGCAGTCCAAAGTGAAAAATTCAGTGGTTAGAATCCTGAAAATAAGAGCAAATCTGACAAGCCTACAGGTCTGGTTTACGCTAATTTTATTTTTTTTTATCTACTTTTGATATAGGATTTGAAATCGAAAATAACATCTCATATGTGAGTTTTCACGAATAGGGAAGGAAAAAAAATACTCCAAACCAGGCAGATTTGACTTGGAAATCCAGAAAATGCCAAAAAAAGAAATCCCCCAGAATTTAGTAGATTTAAAAAAAAAAAAACAGAGGAGTTGTTTTTCCAAATTCACCATTTTTCATTTGCATCACTCCTCATCTGGTACCCGAACAAAAGCATATGAAGTAGCTATCAACTATTATTTATACCTTGATATATGAATTATTACTGCACAGGTTTTTATGTCCTTAAAGATTAAATATCCCTTTGTGTTGAAGTGATTGTACTATTTAATTTACCACCAATGTATCACCGTGCAATAGGCTGTTTAATAGATGCTAAAATGCAAATCACTTTTCTGGTTTATTCACATTTTGTTTCCTGAATGTGTTTAGCACGAGGTTCGTTGCCGTGTTATCGAGATCTGAGAAATAATCCAGTGTACCAAAGCAGTGCATTGGTTTATTTTACTTGCATCTGTGGCCTGACAATGTTTTATTTACAAAAAAACAACCCTGATAGGAATTTAAAATATTTTAATGGAAATGTTTGTTTTCAAATCCTTATTGAAAAATCTTTTATAGTGTATGTTTTTAGATCTGCCCTGAAATACAGAGGAGAGCATTCAGTAGAATCTTAAATGCTGGTGGATTTCCATTTTCCTAACATATTAGAGCAAGCTTGTCCATGGGCCAAGATTGCTTTTCTGGAGATCAAGTGTTAATCTGTTTAAACAGCTGAAGACTTACCAATGAAGCGTAAATAACAGGAGATTTTTAAGTAAGGCACCTGAATGCCGTGTTCAGAAGGAGCTTTACGTTCTTACACCCTTAAACTTTTTGCTCCCTTGACTTTCTGTGTGTTGGAGTCGTTTACAGCTTATGAAATACATCCCAAAGTTCTTTCTTTCAAATGTTTTCGGGTCTAAGTAGATAGTTGGGGAGTGAGATTTAACAATGTCTTTATTTTGTATTTTTTTCCAGGCTTTAGAGGGCAGTAGAGAGCTTGAAAATATTATTGGGGTCTCCGACTTGTCTTGCCCCTTGCGTGCTCAAGTGCAGAAAGCCCAAGTGCTAAGTAAGGAGGATTTTCAATCCTATTTTTCCCTTTTAGAACAGTTTAACAAGGATCACTCCAAACGTTTTCCTAGAGTCATACTCCACTCAGTGTTATAACGGATCCTGACGGGCGATTTCTTTTGGTCAGGACCAATGCACCTTAAAATGTCTTTGTGCCAGGGGCATAAAATAAAAGCCAGGCAGCCCCAGCGGCCGCTCTTCTAACCCCCAGTCACCGACGGAGAGGGAAAATTTGCAAGAGCAACACCTTTTCTTATGTAAATAGTTAGATACTTAGTGGGTAGTTAGCTAGTGATTAGGCTAAACTTTTGCACTTTGTTTGCATCGCCTTTCTTCTCTTTTTTTACGAGGAAGTTGTTTTGTTTGTTTGCCTGGTAGGAGGATTAGGCTGAATATAAATTTCCCAGGCTTTAAAAACTGCTATTCATGTCTCTTGAAATGCTGGCCGTACCAGATGCTTACTGTGTTGGGAGAAAGGCACATCTGTAATACTTCTCTAAAGGAACGCGGAAAGCTAAACATTTTCCTTAATATGTGCTCAGTTTTAGGAAACTCTTTATCCTTACTTCCAAGACAGAGGTTCTTGGGACTTGTGAATCCTCAGTAGCAAAAAGCACATTCATACTTCTTTTCCCAACTGCTTCTGCAACTAGAAGGGGAGTTATGTGATGGGAAAATATATAATTGTAGGGAAAAAAAAAATAAAAACAAAACAACAAACAACTATTGGCTTTCAGCAGAAGAAATAAATCTCTCTCTTACCAGGTCCTTCCTTTAAGAGTTAAAAGTGTTGAAAGGTAGCTGTAGGCACCCATGGAGCTCCAGTCTTTATGCCTGAGAACAGTTTGTTCATTTGCTTTCACAACAGCAACCCTTTTTATCCCTCCCCAGGCAACCAGTTTGTGGTACAGGTGTGTGTCTGAGGCCGCATTTACCTACCACTACTTCTCCTCCGATGTTTGCACATATAACATCGTTCTTGTAGACTCTTCATACCGACCTTTGAGAACCTTGTTTCCAGCTGAAACCTGCGGCAAACGTGACGTTTTGCTGGTGTACATGATCCTACAGCCTGCCTGGCTGCTCTGTTTCCTGCAGAGCGTAAAAACACCTGAATTCAGCTACAGGAGAGCAAAACCTCGGGGTCTGGAAAGAGGTGGCCAGTAAAACCGCGGGTGCTCAAGAATTTTCCTTACCAAGATGCTCTGTGACCGTTCCCATGCCTCAGGTGCATGCACCCCAGCCGTGGAATTTATGCCCGGCAGAATTCCGGCGGCTACCATTGTTTAAATTCCCATTCCTTTCCTGACTTGTATTCCCATGGCCATTCCGTTTGCCTTTTCCATGTCTATAGGCTGGACTGCTTCCCACTGTGATGCATAGAACCAGGTGCTTTCTCAGACAAAAAGAAGCTTTCCGAAAATAGTCCGTGTTTACATTACTACCCTACACCGTGGATAGGGCAGTAAGAGGGCCCAGAGAAGATGTCAGACTGTTGTTGACACCTCCTCGTATGTCCACTTTCTGTTATGTCCACTTTCTGTTACCTTCTTGTTGCCTTCAAAATGGGAAAGAATCAGCTCTGAATTAGGAACAAAGCACCGTATCAACCAAAAATGGGAACAAAATGTATGAGCGCAATGTCTCAAAGTTATGGAAATTTTGAAAGTTTCTTGTTAATTTTTTTTCAGCACAGTTACATAGAGTTTTTTTGTCATCACTGGAGAAGTCCAAATGCTCTGAAAGTGAAAAATGCAGCATAGTATTATTTTCTTTGAAATCTCTGGGGCAGCATTTATTGATTTCACATTTATTTCTTCGCTAGTGAGTCAAGCAGAAGGACTGCAGCTGTTGGAAAGAAACCACAGAAAACTTCCTGCCCAAGGTGAGGAACTTTTTATAACTCCTGTGTAGCAGATGTTTTGATGATTCCTTTTAGTTGATTCCTTCTTCCTTCTTCCACTAAGTTGAGTAACCTTTAGTAGGTGAAAATGATGATCATCAAATGTGTTTCTTCTGAAAACTTTTGCACTACTCGACTGCAAATTTCATCTTTCCTGCTGTTTTCATTGTGTTGGCTATTTCTCTGTGAAACTGCAAGGAGAACAAATCATTAACGGCCTTGCACTTGAGGCATGGCCTAGAAGTAAGTGCAGGCAGGTCCTAGAGAGTTTACAGACCTTTTATGTATCCCAGTTATCCTCCTTCTTCCTCCCCCTCGTCCCTCCCCCTGCATTTTCAGTGTGCAAACCAAGAACACAGAGTCTTTGCAGCAAAACCTTTTTCACCTTATATGTATTGTGAGGTAGTTAGCACACTCCAGGGGACTGTGAAATCCTGACTATTAGGTTTCTTCATAACTAGTGCTGTGAAAATATTTGAAGTCGGTGGCATTTAATACAGCGTGGCCCACGTAGCCGCTTTAGTGCCTTGCCTGGCTGGGAAGGTGGCGGGGGGATACACGCAGGATTTATTCTTTTCTGAACATATCTCCTTGTTAGATGAGAAATGAGATATTTTGTGAAAGCGGGATGGAAACTAGAGTGGTGAGTTTTAAGCTGACCGGTTTTGATGAAGTTTCAATGTCAATTTTGTAGACTTGAAAATGCAGTAGTAGGAGAGGCAAAGAAGTACGTGATGAAAGAAAAGCATTTGGAGACGTTTTACTTTGCCTTTTAGTTTTGGATGTGGTTTTCCATAATTATTTTTAATTAGTTATGCTCAAGTCTGAAAACTGAGGACTGTTCTGTGGCTGGCTACAGATGGAATGTCACATTATCATCACATGCTGAGGCATGAAATTTATTTACTTTGCATAAACAACCTCTACTTAAAACAACTTAATACAAAACATTCCTTGCTGAATGGGCGGCCTTGTGTCCCACTCGGTATATCATTTTGTGTGACCGGCACCAAAAAATGGCAGGATTGTTTGCCCAGGACGAGTATTTACAGTAAACAAAATGTTTTGGAATAGAATGTAAGCAAATCGTAAAGCAACTGCCAAGAGATGAAATCTAGTGGGTTATCTTGACGTCCCCAACAGGCTTTGTGTGCTTGGAGAGTACCGTGTAGGTTGTGATATTCACATTTTAAAGGAAAATGTAATAGGCTCAGAGTTTGAAGGAGTGAAGAAAACATTCTAAACGGGAAGGCTACTTAAGCTGCTTCTAACAAATTATACTAATACTTTGCTTCCTTGAAAAGAAAAACACGGAGAGAAATCGGGTCCAGGACTAAGAAACGAGAGTGTTATAGAAGTTCAAATACTTGCAGCTTTAAGGAAAACTATTTTTAGACTGGATGTTGCAATGAAATTTAAAAAAAATACTTTCTTTTCTGTGGTGATGTTCATCCTGCCAAGCCCTTGGGCAGATCTGATCACCCCTGTTAAGTTTAGATCTAAACATTCCCGAGTTTCTTACTGTTTTTAATACAAGTGACTGGAGCTTGTACTCTTGGCAACAGGAGCGATGGTTTTCCAAGAGACTAGATCAGGGTTAATTAGACAGATTTTCATTTAACACCACTTGAAATTACTAACGAAAGCAGAGCTGGAGAGATTGGGGACCGAGCAACACTGAGTTCCCCCTGGTCAATCCCATTTTTTGAAGACTGTGTGATGCATAAAATCCCATTTCAGAAACAGTGCAAAATACAGAGGCCTCCTTAACAGGCAGAGTTCCTTCTCAAAGCAGATACAAAGGTAAGAGAACAATACTTCACAGTTTATCCCCATTCGTGTCAGTTTGAGTTTGGACTTTGTACTGGTTGGTTGTGCACAAGCAACTAAGAAACTAGATGGCTCGAGTCTGGACAGCTGGTGGGTTGCTCTGGGTGTGGGTAAATCCAGGTTATATTTCTACCTCATTCTCAAATGAAGTGGAATAAATAGGTTGAGCTTTAGACAAACTTGAGTGTCTGTCTCCCACTTACCCTTCCTCCTCCTCCTCCTTTGGGATCTTCTGGGGAAAAGAGGAATACATCAAACTTCAGATGTGTATTTCCAGGAACGTATCCGTGGGATTTATGAGTGTAAAAACTCTAACCTGAAAAACAGAGGGGTTTTTTAAGCCCACCTTTGAGTACAGCAGCTGGCTGGAAGGTTTGTGCAAGCCCTACTTCTAGGCATTTGTGATAGAAGCTTTCCCGAGGTTCAGTTCTTCCGTGTTTTTAATGTTTGGCAAAAGCTGCCAACGCTGCCCCAAGCAGCAGGTCCTTAGTTCTACCAAGGTCCTTTCAGGTAAATCCCAGGCTCTTTTGCCACCGAACATTCTCTCCAGCAGCCTTTCTGTGGTGTACAAATCTCTAAAAGCAACAAAGATGAAGCTGAAGGACTTTATTTCAGATGGAGATTTAGCACTTGGGTTTGCAAACTATGTGCTTTTTTCAGTTCTTAACACTGAGGGCCGCACAGCGAAGTAATGTGTCCAGCTCGGGAGTCCTCAGCCCAGGAGAGACAGGGAGCTGTTGGAGCGGGGCCAGAGGAGCCCCAGCGATGCTGGGAGGGCTGGAACCCTCTGCTGGGAGGCCAGGCTGGGACACTTGGGCTTGTGCAGCCTGCAGAAGAGAAGGCTCCACGGAGACCTTCTGGAGTGATGGTTTTAGACTAAAAGGGCAGATTTAGACTGGAGAGAAGGAAGAAATTTGTTACACCCTAAATCTGCAGTGCCGGTGCTTTTCCTGGGACAAGTGAGAAGGAACGCCACTGAAAGGTGAAGGAGCTGACAGACAGGTTCCTGTTTGACCCCCAGACGCTGAGCTCCTTCCCAGCAGGTTCCGGGTCCGTTGGGTTGTACCCGCACCTTAAGAGCGCGTATTTTAAAATACAACCTGAGATTTCAGAAGCACCAGGGGCTGAGGTCACCGGCACGACAAGCTTTTTTGGATGGAAGGAAGGGGGCGAATTACAAACCTCTGCGATGATTTAACATCCTCTGCTATGTAGATGAAATATTAAGCTATTAACTTTGGTGGCAGATACAGAAATGCACATGAGACGTATGGCCGTAGGTCTGGGACGTATGTACATATAGAACTGTCAACCTGCATTTTCTATTTAGGTGTCAGCCACATTTATTCATGAATTCCACACTTGTGTTTACACTGGAATTTCCTGTGTACCTTTTTACAGATGCAATAGCTATTAATTTTTAATTCTAGTGGATCTAGACTTTAGAGTATTAAGCTTAATGAAAAATTAAAAAGAATTGTAGTTCTTTCACCAGCTACGTGTAGCAACTCCTACCTGAGAATAGATACCGCTTTCTCCCATGAATATAATTATTCTAAACAAAAAAAAAAAAAGAAAAGAAACATTAGTTTGGACTCACTTAGTAGCAATTATATGTTTAAGAGGTGTAAATAACTTGCTATCCAGACATTACAAATATCCAGGTGCTCTGTATGTGCTGATGACAACAAAATTGAAAAGAAAGACTGTAATAATTCTGACTGGTTTTCTCTGCAGAAGATATTGATTATTTGTGTGTGGTGAGAGATTTGGAAAATTCAATTAAAGGAGTTGTGCAAAGGTTTCATAAATTTTCCCGGTACAGCGTGTACACAGACATTGTTGCGTATTAAATCAATGCAGCACTTCACAATATATTTTCTTTGAAACATAAAAATAAATAACATTTAAACAGTTCTGCTTACTACAGAAACAAATTTTATTTTCTGTGAAGCATTTAGTCATGTGCTATCACTGACTCATACACATTTGCCAGCTGTAACAAATTTTATAGACGTTTTCTCCAGAGACATAGCTCATATACTATGAATTTTTAAATGAGCAAATGGTGAAGAAGGGATGTCAGCAATATAAAAATTGATCAGTTAAAAGATAAAAGCATAAGTAAAGAGATTTGTATGGTAGTCTTAATAGGTTTTATTAAATAAAAATACTATAAAAAGACAGTAATGAATAGACTGAAGGTTTTAACTGTGGTTGAGGTGGAGAAAAATTATTCTGGCACATTTAGTAGAAGATTGGTTTTATATCACCTGACAGGTGAACATTTTTTTTCTCTCTGCTTTTTAGATCTGTAAATGTTTTAGAGCAGTCAAACTTGGGAAAGAATGGAGGTGGAAGTAGGAGAGGAAGAGAAACTCGGCAAGATTCTGCCCTTTTAATGCTTTTGTGGGCCGGGGCCGGGAGACCCCACGGCAAAGGGCAGCGAGGCTTCTACCGACCCCTCTGCGTAGGAATGAAGTTTTTGGAGACTCCAGCTGCTGCTTTACCCCCTGCAACCCTAAAACCCAGAGCAGAGGAGAAGAGCAAGGGCAGGCTGGCTCTGCACCCACCTGGTGCTTCTACCGCAGCCCGGATGTCTGCCTTGTGGCCTCCACGGATCCTTTCGCTGCTGCTCTGGTCACAACAGACTTCCATCCAGAAGTTTTACCAGTGTGCTCTTTATTTTTACTTAGTTTAATTTACTTAGGAGTTCTGCATAGAAAAATAGCAGAGAATCCCAGACTGGTTTGGGTGGGAAGGGACCTTTCAGGGTCATCTGGTGCAACCCCCCTGCAGGGAGCAGGGACATCTGCAACTCGAGCAGGTTGCTCAGAGCCCCATCCAACCTCCCCTGCAATGGGGCCAGGGATGGGGCAGCCACCACCTCTCGGGGCAACCTGGGCCAGGCTCTCACCACCCTCAGCACCAACAGTTTATTCCTTCTCTCCAGTCTAAATCTCCCCTCTTTTAGTTTCAACCCATCCCTCCTTGTCCTGTCCCACCAGGCCCTGCTCCAAAGTCTGTCCCCATCTTTCTGACAGGCCCTTGGAAGCCCTGAAAGGCCACAAAAGAAGGTCTCCCTGGAGCCTTCTCTTCTCCAGGCTGTGGAGCGTCATTCCTCACAGGAGGAGCCTTCTTAGCTATAAGGCTCTATAAATACCTGTTTGTTGTTCTCAGTATGTTTAATAGAAAGTGAATAGTTCTGAACTCTCCCTTCACCCTTTTGTGGTGGTGGCAGCGAGGTGCAGAATGAACCCTCGGCAGACGCTCAGGGTCTTGAGAGGGGCTTGGATCTCCGGCTGCAGGAAGCCATTGGGCACTCCTGGCTCTCGGCAGCACCTGCTTCCTGACCCCTTCCCTGTAGGGGCTCGTTCCCCCAGTTCCTTTCTACACCCTGGAGCGCTCCATCCTCTGCTTCTTCCAGCCGTCTGCTCAGCCCTGCCCTCCCCGAGCACAGGGCTCAGGTGGGGCTGCCTCTCTGTTTGAGGACTCAGGGGGTGGGTGTTCCTCTCATTGATTGGGTTCTACTGCCTCTGGATTTTTTACTTTTTTTTATGCTTAATAGCAAAAAAGGACTGGCTTCTAATACACCTAACGCACTCTGTTCTGCTTTGTCATCGTTGTCAATGACGGTAGCTTAGGTGCCTACGCTCACAAGTCATTAACACCATCTCCTTAATTACCATCGAGACCCGGTGACCGTATGAAGCGAAAGAGGTTCTATTAACCACTGCAGTAACTTGCTTAACTCCCCTTAGCGCAGGGATTGTCACCAGTTCTGTAAAAGCAGCGGCGTTCCGTGTCTCAAAGTGGATCTCCTTCCTTGGCAGGGTCCGTTCAGACGGCCAGCAGCGCCGCCTTCCTCCAGTCGCTCCGTGAGTGAGGTGAGTGGCCCCTCGCTCTGCTCTGTGCCTTCCCCACCTACAATGGGCAACCATTTGCACAGGGAGCTACTTTACAAACCGGCCTGGGGGCCTTAAGAGCTTGATGGGAACACAGTTGTTAACTCTGCACGGGGGTTATGGGGTATTTTAATTCTTCCTCCTGTGGCTACTTGTCTTTTCAAGAAGAGGCCAGTTAGCGACGGACCTCGTGGTGGAACCGGTTGCTCATGTGTTGCATAAAGTCGTGTGAGACAAGTGTCTAAAGATGAGAATATCTGCAGGTTCTATCAGTTCCCTGTATGGTGGGAGAACATCCCTCCTTTGGAAAGCTAAAAGCATAGTAATGCTTGTACCTGGGGTTTTACAAGGTGCGTAACCGAGTCAGCGCAGGGCTGAGCTCAGACACAGGCAACTTCCCTCTCAATTAAGGTTAAAGTTTGGGTTGTAGCAAAAAAAAACACAAGCCCAAAAAATGCTTTTCTACTTACTCCTTCCAAACCAGCTACCCCACCAAAGGCAGAGTAGTGGAGGGACAAAAACCAGTGGCAGGAGAGCAGAGCTCACGTTCTGTTCAGCAGTAAATTTCCTCCACTCAGTGTGATTTCTGCGTCCTACAGAATGCAGAGTGACTGCTCGACGGGACAATAACCACCTAAAGGCTTACACCGGCTCGTTACCTTGAAGTAAACTCACCCTGACAGCTACAAGGCTTCAACTCGCAGTTAATGTCCACGGATGGTATCATCTGCTCAGGGAATGTTGGGTTTGCGCCTTATGTCCAAAAAAAAACAAAAGACAAATTTGCTTTTTCTGCTTCTGACCAACACTGTCAAGCCCTTTGCTTTCTTATCATTTAAAAATATATAGTTGTTAGAGCTATGTGATCTTTTAGCAATTCTGTATCAGCTTTTTCTGCAGATAAAACCGGTAACATTTCCT
The DNA here is from genome assembly GCA_013396935.1 of Baryphthengus martii. Classification (NCBI taxonomy): domain Eukaryota; kingdom Metazoa; phylum Chordata; class Aves; order Coraciiformes; family Momotidae; genus Baryphthengus; species Baryphthengus martii. The sequence goes on along the minus strand of VWZK01017450.1, from coordinate 35,320 downwards.
GAAAAGAGCTGCAAAGGTTACTGCAGTTCAAGAGAGCCCTGCCTCGCCTCGGGCTGTCCGTGTGTCTGGCTGTATTTCTCCCGCGGCGCGGCCAGCGCCGGCCGCCGGGCAGCCGTGCAACGCTGAACGGATCACATGAGGGATGATGCTGTGGGCTAATTGCTATTTATTTTAGTCATTCCTCGTCTCCGCACAGGCATTATGTGAAAAATGCAGGCCACAGCAACCCCAAACTTCTACATCTGCTCCACTGGACTTAAAAGGAGAGAAGAAATGGCTGTAAACCAATCTCCCCAGCAAATACCAGTTTGGGATTGCTCGTTGCGCCGGGCAGGTGCACATCTAGATAAAATTTCTGGCATCTATTTAAACTTAACAATGTGCACAACCAGTTAATCTCAATGTAAATAATACAGCATGGTTGGCTTAGGCAAGCGTGGGTACGAGGTGCTGATTTAGGGTCGCTGCTGCCTGGGAAAGAAACTCCGATTTTCTGGCTCTTCTTACTGTAAAGAGAGAGTGACGCTGCCCTAGGTTTTAAAAAAATAAACAATATTTTTTTTAAAAAAATCAGTATAACCAGCCCTTCAAGAAGTCGGTGTGAAGAAACCATCTCAAAAGAGGAACTTTTGAAAAGGGTGCTGCCTGCCTATGGGGATGTTTTAATCGTTTAATCGATTCCTCACTCCCTTCAAAGCAATTTAATTTGAATTAACGCACCTAGTTCTGTCACATCCCTCCTAAAAGTACCTTTTGCTATTTAATGATATATGGGGACAGTTGTTATAAAATGATTTCCTCTTTTTTTTCATGATCCTCCAAACCACCTCTCCAAACCACCTCTCCAGCCTGGTGCACTCCCTGCATCTCAAAGTGGTGACTAAGGTGCAGCCTCGCTCCCGTTGAACCAGTTCTAGAGTATTTATAGCTTATTTATAGAAGGATTTCTATTTTTTCCAGCAAGTTCAATGTAAATGCACACAATTGAAGGGCCTTCCTGTTACTCAGACCGATAATCTGATTTTTACAACTCAAATTCTGAGGACCAAAGTGAGGAATGTGCTCCAGCGTATGATTAAACGTGCACGCGCTCAAGCTTTGGGAGTCTTTAACGAATGGCTTTAATTAATAAAAATGTTTCTGCTCTGTGCAATTGGTGATTGTTTGAGGGGAACTTGCCCAGTTACTCTGTTTACCTTCTGCAGCATTTTGTTCCAGCTTCCTGAGCTGGTGGGTTTTGTTGCACGTACGAGAGTCTCCGGCCCGTCGCTCTGTGTGATAATGGAAGGTAGCTGGAAATTAAATAATTATTGATCTGATAAGAGCCTGGAAATGAACCATACACCGGCCTAAACCAAGCTGTTCTAGCTTGTCTTGAACAAAATCACTTTGACAGAAAAGAACAGTAAAAATGATGATGGACAACGAGTTGCAGCAGTACCTTACACCATGGCAATTATTAAATAGCATGAAATTTGTATTTTCCTTAAAAAAAAAAAATGATTAAATGGCAAAGTTCTGTGCTAAGGTTCTGCTGCCGCTGCTCCTCTAGATGCCTTAGCTGCTGAAGCAGTTACTGTTGCTTTGACCTCTTGCTGGAGGGAGGCTTTTGCCTTTCAGAAGCAGCTGGGGCTGTTAAGAACCATTTCCAGTTCCACACAAGGTGGATCGGATGACTCTCACTTTATCACCCCTGGAGGCCATCTCAAGGACAAAGAAAAGAGATCCACTCAAAACTAATGTTTTTGTATGGGGGGGAAGGAACAACCAGGACAGCGACGGACCAGGCCAACTAGAACCTGAAGTCCTTCTGCCTCCTTCCAGCTTTGTTTGCTGGTTTACCCCTTGTTTCATTGGAGGTAGATGTTCCTCAAGCCGCCCCGGTGTCCGGCAGCCCTTCACCCGGAGCGTGGGTTTCAGCTTTCGCAGCCTCTGGAGACAAAGATTCCCCTTTAGGCGCCCCGATACACATGGGTGCCGCTCGGCCTACGGCGCGGGCAGAGCTCTGGCACGCCACCCTTGAGAGTCACCCCCTCAGAAAAATTCTGCATACTTGGCCAAATGGTTCGGTTTTGTTGCTTTATAGCGAACTGGTACAAGGTGGGTCAACTGCTAAACTGCTCACCCCGATGACGTGCTACTCAAGAGCACCTTTATTATTCTGTCGTAGCTGCCATGGGTACAATGTTGGCTGCGGTTCCTATTTTCCACAACAAGCAAAGCTGGAAAACCCGAATAAACACCCTCAGCCTGTAGCCCCTTCCCGTGCAGTGCTCATAACTGACACGGCTGGAAGTTCCCCGAACAGCTGATTCACACACTCAGAACTGAGGCTGCGGAGACAGCCCCAGCATGTGCTCCTGTCAGGGGCACTCTGGTATGTGACAGAGCGCGGCCAGGGCCGGGGAAAAGCCTCTAAACGAAGGGGGGGGATTGGGGGTTTTATAGATATGTTTTTTGTATATATACACACACACATACACTGACTCCTAATTAAACTCTACTACCATGAAATGCTTGATGATTTATTTTCTTACTCCATGCTTTGTTATCTATGTAATTATTCAATCAATTTGTATTCCCCAAAGTATTGGCAGCGGAGGCTGCGCTGCCCAGAGGGAGAAATTGCAGAGTTTAATTCTGTTTACATCTACAAATTACTATGCAATAAGGTGTGGGTTTGGATTGTTCTGGGTTTTTTCTGCCTGCTTTCAAACCGCAGCTTTTATTTCCCTAGAACCAAGAGCTTTAGGCTTTTCGGTTCTGTTAGAAACAGTCCTTGAGAGTAGTGGTAGTGTGGAAAACAACACATGGTACAGGAAACCCAAAAGCCTGTGGGTGAACTGAAGCTGCTACAGAACTCGGGGCTGAGCAGATCCATCTCCAGCCCATGGCAGTGCTGGAAGGCCTCGAGGGGTCTCCGCTCCAGCTGAGGGACCAAGGGCTGTGCTCAGGTGCCTCACACCCACTACCCAAGAGCCTGAGGATCAACAACAGAGGACAGGGCTGACTGCACGAGACACGTGACGTCACTAAAATTTGGCAAGACTACCTCTAGCAGTCGTGAGTTTCTGCGTAACCTCCACTACGTCACTTCCTTATGCTTTTTATGCTGGGAAAGGTGACCTCTTCACATGAACAGTTTGTTGTTTTGCTAAGGCAGCCGGGCTAGTGCAGCATTAAATCAAAATTTGGTCTTTTATTAGTGATGTTTAAGTTTACAAATGGTAACCAAAACTATCACACTTCTGAAGAAAACACATCGAATCACATTTCCAAGGGCTCTTCAAAACACTTCTTTAAAACATATAGACCGTGGCTCCTGGTTTTCATGAGGTTACAGGAATTGTATTCCCTCGCAAACAGCTTTACCTGCAACGCTCAACACCGCTGGCTGAAAATACTCCGTCCGTCCTTTCCCCGTTCAGTCCTTGGTTGCTTAACTGATTTTCTTCTGACTTTTACTATTCTTCGAGTCCCAGAGTATAACGATATTAAAATACACCAAAAATAATAAAAAGTGTAAGCAAGAGATAAGGGACACCGCCAAGGGGAACAAATCCGGTAGCCTCTGGGGGGGATGCAGCGCAGAGCTCAGGAGCGACAGGACGCCCATCAGCGTAACGGAGAGGAGAAACTGGAAGGGAAAGACCAATGTTTTAGCTCATGGTGATTTAACAATTCAAACAAGTTAAACTCTTAGCTTTTATTAGCTGGATCCTCTGTATTCCTCAATCTATACAGAAACAGCATCACAGAAAAAAAATCCTAGAGCACACCTCTGTGCTGACATGAAACTGCAAGCTCTCCAGCACCATGAGGTAAGAATTCTAGAAATTAAAATTGCTTACCAGGCTTCTGACAACCTTGGGAAAGGATTTAAACCAAGAAACGTATCCCTTGAGGGAAAGGGAGAACGGCTTCAGCTGCAGGTCCTCTGCTGATGTCTTCTCAAAGATGGAAAAGGAAGCCCCGCAGACCAGCAGGAAGGCCAGCATGGTCACAGCGTAGGGCAGCAGCAGCCCGTCCTTCAGCAGGAGAGGCAACATACTGGTGAAATAGAATTGCCCACAGAAGTGAGTGCACGTTCCCAGTTGTATTTCAAAGAATGTAAAAAGAAGAGGACAAAGAATGCGTTTATCCTGACTAGAACTGGGGAATAACACAGTTTTAAAATAATGTTAATAGTGTCCAGCTCACCTGAAAGTTGAGACAAGTAAAAACCAGGTAGCCATAAAAGGGATTTCATTTATGATTAAGCAGACTGGTCTGGAATGAAAAGAGGAAAAAGAAATATGTAAACGCTGACTTGACAGCACTTTGTCCTCACCCTTTCACATGGGTACCTTGGGAGGCAGGGCACAGCTCCACTGCCAGAGCGGTCTGGAGCAGGAGTGTGGGGAGGAGAGGCTGAGGGAGCTGGGCTTGTTCAGCCTGGAGCAAAGGAGGCTCAGGGGAGACCTTCTGGCTCTCCACAACTCCCTGACATTCAGGAGCTTGGAGCCAGGGGGGGTTGGGCTCTGCTCCCAAGGAACAAGTGGCAGGACACAAGGAAGCGGCCTCCAGTTGCCCCAGGGGAGGTTGAGGTTGGAGCTGAGGAGCAATTTGTTGCCCTTTGGGGTTGTCCAGGCGTGTGCCAGGCTGCCCAGGGCAGGGCTGGAGTCCCCCTGCTCCCTGGAGGGGTTTCCAAGGCGTGGAGCTGTGGTGCTGAGGGACAGGGCTCAGGGGTGGACTTGGCAGTGCTGGGGGAATGGTTGGACTTGATGATCTTGAAGGTCTGTTCCAATTAAAATATTTTATGATTCTTTACCACCACTGTTAGTGGGGTATCAGTCACCCAGCTCAACCTGCCACCCCATGCTCCAGCCTTGCTGGGCAGCTAAGTCCATGCTCCTGCTCTCTCTGGCAGCATCACCCTGCCCAAGCCCACAGCCGGCCTGTCCCTGGCTACACCCCGCAGCACAGTGCGCTCCAGGAAACAGCCGGAACACCGGCCCGGAGAGACGAGCGAAGGGGGAGAGACCAGCAGGGCCGTGTTTACTTCCATTTACAAGTTATTCAGCAAAGCAAATGTGTAGAATTTTTAAAATCAGATCTATTTATGAGTGAGAAAGCAGCACGCAGTAACGAGATGAGGTAAAGAAGATTAAAATATATCCACAGAAAAATAATTTACTTACACTGACACTAGAAGAATAGATTTTTCATGTACTTGAAAGGAGAAGAGGAAAAATGACAACGCACAACTAACCTTAGAAAAGGAAATCAGAGATATATTAGTATATGTGACTGTAATTCAAAGCACTCTCAGTTTCTCTGCTGGCACCGGCTTTACCTGAATGTATGAGCTAAACGATCTGAGTTTTCTAATTAACTGCTACATTTACTCCAGTGCAATTTCCAGGCACAGAGAGCTGTGGCTGTAACCCTCTGTACACATGAAAAAACGACATCGTTTGGAAGTTTACCCAGAATTACGCAGCGAGCACTTCCTGCGAAGAGCCCTCAGCTCTTGCTCAGCTTGGACAGGAGCATCCCCACCAAGCAAACACCATATTCGCTGGCAAAGGTCAGCCCTGGTGAGAAGTCCCCACCTTTCTGACAGAACATTTTACCCATCATCATAAACGGCCAATACATCAAAAGGAAATAAACTGGCTGCCCCCCCCCGCCACAAAATAAAAACACAAACCAATCCTTAGAAAGAATAAATGTTAGTTTTAGGTAATGTTGTGTGAAATTCTCCAATTGTATTCACATAAAATTAAAAGTAGAAATTATCTTGTAGCTCTTGAAAGGTTAGAATCAGCTCCACAGAAGTTTGATTTCAAGGCAAACTGATTTTTGCATGTAAGTCATGTTAGTGTGCTGAAATTCAGTGAAAAATGACTAAGAAAAGGGAAACATTTGAGAAAACAGTATCATTTTCTTTTCAAACCGTTAATGTGTTTATAGTGTCCATCTTGGGACTTTTTTTTAATTGAATTTTGCAGCCGGTGTAGTAAGAAAAAAAAAAAAAGTACTTTGGATGCTAAACAAAAAGAGGAGAAATTCCAACTCCATACGAGGCTTTAATGTGGATGGAATCTCCTGAAGACTTTTTTAGAGGAAGACAATAAAAATACAGCATTAAATGAAGAAAAAAAAAACTGGGGCTAAGGAAAGAGGTGTGGATTTAAAACAGGTCAGACCCTGCTGGAGATGTGATAGCAAAACCCTTTTTAGACGATCTCTCGGCAGAAACAGGATGGCATTTACTGGTACACGCGCTTCTGCACACGGCGGCTACTGCGCGGAGAGCTGCTGCTCGCACACCAGGGCTCACCGGTGCCTCTAAACCAAGGTGCAATTAAACCCACAAACTCACCAAAGCAAATTTAAATCCTCGGAGAGAAGGCTGGACGGTTAGTTTTATACAAGTAGGAAGCAGGCTCAGGAACGTTACAGCAAAACTAAAGGAATTTGTAAGAAAAATAAAAAAACAGTTTTAATACATGAGTAACTACGTCCATGATGCTCAGTTACCAAAAGTGAGTTTATGACCAGTTAGGAATTCAGTTGTAAAGTTCCGAGGTACAGAATCACTCATGGAAACTCAATCACAGAAGAGCACCGAACAGTCCTCACTGACCCAAGTGCTTTTGAAAAAGGACTAAAACATTCCCAGCAAGATTTCAGACTCTGTAGACCTAGACTTGAATTCTTCACTTAGTCAAAACCACAGAACTGGGAACTCTGACATTCAAGAGGCGAGCATTGAAAAGGAAAATGCGCCGATTTTCACTTTGTTTTAACCAAACAAGTAGTTTAAATCACTACAGAAACAAGTTTCAGTCAAATATTTCTAATGGTACTTAGGGAAACCCTCATCACTTGGAATAAAAGTACAGGATAGAAAAGAAAACATGGTTTTCAAGATTCTTAACACCATTTCTCATCGTTCTTTGACAAAAATTACTTATGTGGCAAATATAATGGAGATAAACTACCTAAAGCACTTTAGTTATGTTGTACCTGAGTTTTAGCTGAGTTTGAGGTGAGATTACATTCTTTATCTTTATAAGGACACTTAGACTGCACCAAATGTTGGCTACTTTATCCTGAAAAGGAGAAAAAAAACAAAAGGGAATTAGTGAAAATGATATTCATTCACACTTATGTTTGCATCAACAATGGGGCTTGGGAGGTGAGGGATTGGTGGGGTTTTACTACCATACTGCAAAAAAACACTTGTCAACAGACATTGTATTCTCAGATGTATACTTCTGTATTCTTGGGTGATACTTCAAGTTACTCTGATTTTCAAAAATGGGAACTTTCAAGAGATTCAGTTAAAACACCTGCTAAAATAACTGAGATCTCAAAAAAAATTGAAAGTTTCGAGAGATTCAATTCAAACACGTACTAAAATAACGGAGAAATAAAACTCTTCAGCCTAAGAGACTATTTCTGAACTCCTGAGACGGCACATTTTGTGAAAATCAGGCTCTGAAACTACCTGTCCCCAACTGAAGTGCAAGACATCCGAATCTTTTTTCAAACGCAGAGATGTTCTGTGTACTGTCACGTTTCATTACATACCTGACCGTACCGAGCTGCGCTCGCTCCTCGCTAGCACTGACAGAGTTAACCTCTAATAAATCAAGAAGTCTAAAGACATTAGCAGTTGTGCTAGGATCGCTTTCCAAATTAAATTTGTAACTACAGCTCTCATGCTCCTGAAACTCATCCCGAAACAGCTGCTGGAATCACAGCTGTGTGGACATAACAGCCAGAACGCCACCAGCACCAACAACTGAGCCACCTTCCTCGTGAGCTCCACCAGCGATACGGAACATGCCCTTCAAATCTGCTGAGGATTACGAGGGAACGGGGGGTTTGGCAGCACCGGCAAAACGCACGGGGCGTCGACTTCACGGCCAAGACCGTTTTACACCCATCAGCATTTGTTGCTGCTTCTGTAAATGGGAAGCAAGTCAAAGAACCTGTTCCAGGCACCCCAGTATAAATTTACCGCGCATTGCTTACGTGGACAATTTCTCGGTTTATCGAGATTAGCATCCAGCGAGTCACTCCCCTCATCAACTCAGTCTAATATTAGCCCAAATATTTCCTAAAATCCTTAAGCTCTTTTGGACTCCTTGGTTATTGTCATTTACAGATTTTATTTTTTAAACTGGTATCAAATAAAAAGCGTGGTGACCAAAACTATGGATTGATAAATCTCAGAGAGTTCACAAGGAACAGGGTCATTTGGTTTGTTTTTTTTTCTGAAGGGGGAAGGTGTCTGGTGGAAGGGTTGTTTGTTTTTTTTAAATAAACTAACTGAGAACACTTCCATAACACCGCCCAGATAAAATGCTGCCTCTGGTACATCAGCGTTAACTTTGGAAGATAAAAGTGTCAGTCGTGATATTATTTATATCTAAAGAAGATTAAACAAAAAAATTTAAGATGAATCAACCTTTGTAAGCATTTGGTTAAATCCCTGGGGCATCAAAACTCTGAAATTCAAAGCCTCTTTGTATTGGTTAAACCTGAAGTTGAGAATCTGCTTTTAAAAGTGTAAGATTAAGGCTCATGCTCTAATTAAGCAAAACAACAGCAACGAGTCGCTGCTCCCTGGGAAATCTGTACCTTTGCTTTTACCAGCAAGACCTGGCATTAGGCAAATGAGTGACTCTTTCCTGGGAAAAGGCCGTGGAACTCAGCACCTTGCAGCACGCAAATGTCCACAGCCTGTGGAAAAGGGTAAAAGCAAAACTGACCTAAAATATTTGGAAACTATTGTGGAAATTTACACTGAAAATACAAGTCCAAAAGGAAGTTCTAGGCTGCACCCAAAACACTATTTAATTATTTTTTTTTTAAATAATGATGTCTGTTGAAAACAGTTGAGCAGAACCAAAGACAGAGCCTGAAGCTGTTAACTTTTAAGGTTACATCTTCTGACACTGTCAATTACTATGGAATCTATGTCAATGGAAAAATGTATGGATTGAAGTACGGGTTTGATGAGGGGATAAGCGTTGCCTACTCATATAATATCCTGGAAGATGCCAGCTGAGCTGGGGTTAAATACTGGATGAAATAACTGGCAAGAAATGACTGCTGAAGAAGGCAGCTCAAATTACTAGTTGTGTGGTGTGTCTCCCGCACGAAATCCCTAAAGGTCACCATGAAGGTTTCTCAAGGGATCTAAGAATACGGAACATTTACAGCGGGGTGGGGGAGAAGAAAACATGCATGCCTCAAACAAGCCTCGGTCAATGGGAAAGAGTCTTCTGAGTACTTGCATGATTTGTTCCACGTCGGTACAGAAGGGGAGCCAGCAGACAGCAAAGGAGGCCACCACTGTCCCTGCTATTTTAGTTAACAACACTAATCTGCGGACGAGAGAGAAGCTGCCATCAGAAAAGAGAAATCCAACTACTTGATTCTTAGTTTATAACATAATCCTTTTTTTAAAAAAGAAAAAGATACAGAATTGAACAAATCTAAACAAAACAAGCCACCTGAAAAAGTTTATCATCCCCAGCTTAGCAAGGACAACTCCGGGAGACCCAGAGAGCCGCTGTCGTCAATCTACTCTGGTTGCCCACCGCAGACCGTGTTTCACTTCGCTCACAGAACGAAGAGCGCTAAGAAAGGCCAACTTGGCAGATTTGGTAGCTGTTCAGTGGGAATACTTAATGTAGATCTCAATCAGAAATGATTCTTTAGCAGGAGAGGGATACATTACAACAAGGTAAAATATCTTCCACTAGAAATTACTTCAGAAATCCACCTGCAAATTAGGAGAATCGCCCTCTCAATGTCAGGCTGCCCAGACGTATTCTTAAGAAAAACAGTTTAAAGTCACTTACCCCTTTCCTTTCAGTCCCTTCTTGAAGCACTTTCCAAGTAAATAGCAAAAAAAGGGCAGAGAATGGTAGAGTTCCATTTGCTTATAATTTAAGGCCAAGCAAAACGCCGCCGACCCCAAGAGGTCCCAGTCGTGAGACAAACAAATCACCCCCCACAAGGCAAAGCCAAGGCTCACTGAGTTGTATATGGTTTTTTATGTCAAGGACAAGACACACACATCTTGGTGCTGAAAGCCAGTAACAGATGCCCCGAGGGACAAGCGTAAAACAGGCAAAATAAGTTTTTCCAAGTTCATTTAAAAACAACCAACAAACACACCACCTTGTCAGTTGTGACTGTGTTGTTCACAGCCAGAAATCATTTTACTTCTACTTAAAGTGTCATTTTTTTTATTTCCAAGGCTTGATTCAGAGCTTGCACGGGCAAATGTGAGGACAAATAATTTGTGTTAATTACACGTGGAACGTGTATTAGGCAACCAGTGACAGTACTCGGGAAGATGTATCAGGGTAAACACGTTTTTTCTTGGTATTTACACAAGTAAAAATAAAGCTTTTGAGAGTCTCTCCTCCCAGTTCCCAAAAGATATGTGCAGAATATTCAAATATGTCAGTAATTAAATTACTATATTCTTTAGTTCAAGGACTCCTGGAGTTTCAGTGGTTGTATTATCCTCGCAACACACCCTCGTCCACAACCAGTACCCTTAGCTGCTAATACTGAACAAACAGTGAATAATTGTTACTAACTACTAACGATAGGACGAGTGGAAATGGCCTCAAGTTGTGCCAGGGGAGGTTTAGATTGGATATTAGGAAGAAATTCTTTGCTGAGAGAATGGTTAGGCACTGGAACAGGCTGCCCAGGGAGGTGGTGGAGTCACCATCCCTGGAGGTGTTTAAAAAACAAGTAGATGTGGCACCTGAGGCTCTGGTCTAGTGGTTAGGGATGCTGGGATGAAGGTTGGACTAGGTGATCCTGGAGGTCCTTTCCAACCCTAGTGATTCTATGATTCTAAAAGCAATGTTACTTCCATAGGACTTTGAGAACAGGACAGGTTCCCAACTCAGAGTTCGAAGAGACTAAGCTACACTTAATATTAAATTGCAACAGAACATCAGCTTTGTCAGTTACTGTTATTTCTACACAATGACAGAAACCACTAAATTGATACTTGTATTGTCAGAGATGTCACAATATTTTCTCTTTGTCAATATAAATATATTTGTCAAAATAAACATAAACAACACATTCAGGTTGTCTACGGTGTTTTCAGCCCAATTTCCCACTCAAAAAAATCACAATGTCTGTTTGACATCAGTTCCACATCAAGAAATTGTTACACCAAAAGCCCGTGATCTTGCAGAGCCAGCAGCAGCAGTTAAGGTTAAACAAAATCTATTGATTTCTCGGGAGCTGGTCGCAGACAGTGAAGTTATTCATGGAAGAATCCCAGGGCTGGGAGAGACCACAGGAGACCAGGCAGAACATCTGTCTGCCTCACCACAGGGTCTGCTGCACCTACATCACCCCTGACATGAGGCTTCCTGAACCTTTTCTTAAAGATCTCAGAAAGCTGCAGATTCCACTGCACTCACAGACAACTTATTCTAGCATCTCACTGTAATTAAGGCTCAAAAGATTTTTTTCCCCATGTATTTAAAAAAATCCCAAATATTCCCTATGGTAACTTTAGGCCGTTACTTCCTGCCTTACCCAACATAAGACACGCAGAACAGATTTCTGCCTTTCTCTTTGTACATCTTGTACGTGTTAGAAAATTGTAACCCTGTGCCTTCTTCTGACCCCCAGCTTCTGTCATCTGAGATAAGCTGCATTCATTCCCATCCCTGTTCTTGGAAGTGATGCCTCCAGGTGATCTACATCTTTAAAGAGTCAGGCTGAAAAATAGAATTTCAGAATTCCTGACCTATAATTCAAATATTCAATAACATTATGGATTTTCTCCCTTCAAAACCGGATTTCTAAGATAAACTATCTTCCAACAGGTTAGGATAAGGAGCTAAGGAAACCTTATGACTACGTTCCAATATTTAAAGGGTGGCTATGAAGAATATGGAGATTCCCTTTTTACAAGGAGTTACATGGAAGAGATAAGGGGTAATGGGTACAAGTTACATTCACATTGGACACAAGAGGAAAAATTTTCACAAGGATAATCAGCCATTGGAATAATCTCCGCAGGGAAGTGGTGGAGTTCCCAACACCGGACACTTTCTAGCTTATCTGGACCGTGCTTTTGCCAAGAAAGGTTGGACTAGATGATCCTTGAGATCTCTCCCAACCTGGGATTTTAAGATTCTAAGTTGACCGTGCACTCTCTTGGAAGAAAACCACAAATTAGTAAACTATTTGACTGTTGAAACTTGACTTAGTAGGTGATGCTGAGATCCAGTATCTCCTTGGAGTATTTAAATATCTACACTTACCACAACTATACTTGACACCCACATCTCTCTGCTTTTGGGTTGGCAGAAGCCCCTCAGGTGGCTCTGTATACAAAAGTAACCCTCTGCCCAGCTGAAGACAAGTTATAAAGAATGGTGTTACTTTACAAACGGGAATTCATGTCACTGCAGAACAAGGATACTGGAAGTGTCCGTGGTCAATAAGAATGAGGCCTGGATAAAGCAGTATGCACAGAGCACTGGACACCTGGAAAGAAGGATAGGAGGGGAAAATAATTATTGAAGTTCAACATTAGACAGAGGAATTTATACTATAAAAATCTGCCCTTCCTTGGTGCACCCTATACGTAGGAATCTCCTCCACAAGTAATCTTCTGTCAGTAATACTGTGAGGAATTAAAAAGGATAAAGATTTTCCATAAAGAAGAAAATATGGAACAGAGACCAGCCTGCCTTTGCCACCCAGTTCAAGAATCACCCACACCCATCTTAAACCTCAAAACCACTCCAAAAATCCAAAGACTCATTATTCCAAAATGCATGCTCCTTATGGTAGAATCAATACACGACAAAGCAGGTCCTAGATTCCCCCACCTCACAACACAAATCCGGGCTTTAGTAGCCAACTAATATATTCACAAAGAAATATAATTGAGGAGTTCATGGTTTCTAAGTTTCAGAGCATCTTGTTATTGCAAGCATTAAAATAATTGCTGTAAGATAAGGTAATGGATTTTTTTTAATCTTTTTAACTGGAAAGTCTTTGAGATATACTGACTGTCATCAGTTTTACATCAATTGAAGCCATCACGGTGTTCTACATGTTAATTAACTCTCATGCTGTTACATTTCTACCTTGTTTTAACACTATATTTTCTTGTCTTTTTTTTTTTTTTAAATTTAGACACATTAGATACTTGCCTTCTTTTTAGTAGATGTTTCCTTCAAGGAAAAGCAATATAAAACAACCGCAGGAATATAAACCAGCAAATCAGCAACAAACACTGAAAAATAAAGATTAACTTTATGTTAGAATCCGCCCACACACCTCATCTTAACGCTATTCAAGTTGTGTATTTTCATCTGGACTGTGAATCTTGGACTCCACTTAGACTTTTAACGTCTTGATGCTCCACGTCTCAGTTGCATTTGGTGAAAAAAGAACTCCAGATAATAACTACTACGCAGTGTTGGAGCGAGACTAGTTGCCTAGTGAATGTGGGTGGGGTTTGCATCTGTATCCTCACTGAAAACTTCACAACTGAAGTTCAGAAGTCCTGTGACTATAGTTTCAGCTGAATATGCTTTTCTGTTGTCTCATATGTTTTAGTGTTTTAAAGATAGTTCAGATTTGGAAATTATAGCCAAGCTAATTTTTTTTTTCAATTGTTTTGGGAAGTACTAGGAAGAAAAAAAAATATCGGCAAATAAGCATTAAAATATCAGAAAGTCCTTCATTAGAATAAACTGGGTAGTTCCACTTCAAAGGAGGAAAATAAATAGATCTACAGAATTTGATCTTGTTAATGTTTCTAACGCTCTCATTTCTGATGTCCAAAAGCTGCTGCTTCCACGTGTTCAGCTGTTTTGGCTTCTGGCACAGCCTCAGTCAATAAGGGAGCAGACTCTAGTTCCTCACATGCCGAACAGCGAAGGCATTCTGAATTCTCAAAAGAAACCAACTACCACTAGGTCCAGGCAAGTGGTTTGATGGAACAGAGAGTCTGGAGATACAATGAAGAAGCTCTGAGACGATAACAATCTCCAGTGTAGCTGTGTGAATTACTGATGATGTGGATAAATAAGACTAAAAGCAGTTATTTGGCTTTGATCAGCTGCCTACAGCAAATATATATAAGAGGGCTGACAAGAAAACAGAACCAGCAAGTTCACCTCCTAAAATTACGTCAGCTCCTTAAGCTACCAGGTGAATTCTTCTGGGGTGTTAAGATCCTGAGAAAAATCTCAGATTATTTTCTATAAGCTAATTTCAGAAAATGTGTAATTTTTCCCAAGAGGGAAAGTGTACTTTGCCCCCTTTTAGTCACAGGTTTTGGAAGAAAATATCTAAAGATATCAGTTATTCAGGGATGAATTGTTCTGCAGGCTTAAGCCAGAACCAAACAAATATACCCAAGGTGTTAGCAAAACAAATACGCTGACACTTAAAACAAAGGCATAATACCAACAGCTGACACTGACCACTCTGAATTATTTTAATGCGTTCTTCTAATGGCTATTGTTAAAAAGTGTTTCTCAGTTCTCCTAGATCTACCAGTGCTTCGTCAAGTGAGTTGATTCCAAAATTAATAAAGACCATTTCAAGGGTAATTAAGTTCTAGTGATTTTTATTTTTATTTTTTTTTTCAATTCAATCAATTACTGGAGACCAGACTGAGAGGTTTGTGAAGTACACAAAAGCTACTGATGAAAAACAAATTCTACTGTAGTGCTATGAAAAGCAAAAGAGATTTAAAATGAAATAGTCACAGGATAACATGGCATTTGCCATTGCTTAGAGAACAAGAGTACACTGGCCACATTGCTGCCCTACTGAATTAAGTTACCTGCAAATTCCTTTCTGTAGTTATGTTATGCTTTTCTTTGTAGCAGCAGTCCAAAAAAAAAAAAAAAAAGTCAGAAGAATGAGTGCAGGAAAGTGAAACTTGGGATAAAAGTGGTAAAATACGTTTTTATTTCTTTGTTAAGGTCCTCTATAAAGTGGTGACAGTTTGAAAGAAAAGTGACATCTTAAAAATATCAAATAATCCTCCCTTTCACAGAAAGTACACAGCTCAGTAAGACCTGAGCCCTCAGGGGCTGTTAAGTCAGTGAATGCCAGCCCACGTGCAAAATAATTTTACAATAAAAACCCAGCTGAGCTGGAAACAAAAGGTACATTTATCAGAAAGGAAGGGAAAACAACAATACTATTTTCAAAATTAAAAAATGGGTCTGTGCTACAAAAGAAATCCCAAACACCACAGTAGCTTTCTTCTAGAGTTTTTACTGAATCGACTGGGTTGAAAACTTGTTTGTATATTTTCTATTTACCAGTTTCATGACTGATGGCAGAAAAGAGCACAGGAGTTTGGCTCATAAACGGACTTGCAAAGTCACCCAAGTCAAAGAACCAAGAATAAACTGTTCAAGACAGAGAAGCTGTGTGACATTAAACATGCTCAATTAGTGAGACAAATCTGTAGGATCATCCTAAGGAAATAATTTTCCTACCTGTTGTACGCATAAATAACTTATGTGGCTGACTCTCATACCCCCGAGATGTGTGCAGAGCAATCCAATCAGGATTTATTAACTTTGCACTGTAAAACAAAGTACAGACACATCAAAATGTAGACAGCTCTCATTTCCCTTTACACTCCTTTCAGCAATAAAGATGACACGCACAGGAGCCTACTCCAAGAATTAAGATGAATGAGAAGAAATATTTCAAAGAGTGATCAATGGAAGATTTTCCTCACCACTAGATCAGTTTACACTACAGACTTTTGCTGCTATTTCAAAATTTTAAAAAATAAAAGAGTAAGTCTTTGAAAGCAGTACAAATGGAATACAGTATTTATTAGGACAAGATAACCACCTTCAATCTAGTTCCACTGACTTTTAAAAAAACAATTGTAAATACCTTTCATACTTAAGTATTAAATATAAACCATTTACAGTTCACATAGATGCCTCGCATAACTGTGCCTGTGCACTTTAACCTACATTCTTATTCCATAAGTCTCATTCCAATGGCAGTAAAGCCCCTGTGGAAAAAGTATTCCAATAACAGAATTCTATTTACATGATATCCAGTCATCAAATGTCACTTGGGCTCTCAATACACGAGAGCTTTCCCATGCGATGCACCCAATTCCTGCAGCACTTCTCTCTGTGCATCACTGATTCAACAGG
Source organism: Baryphthengus martii (assembly GCA_013396935.1). Taxonomy (NCBI): domain Eukaryota; kingdom Metazoa; phylum Chordata; class Aves; order Coraciiformes; family Momotidae; genus Baryphthengus; species Baryphthengus martii. The sequence goes on along the minus strand of VWZK01017450.1, from coordinate 19,106 downwards.
GGCTTCTGTGGAAAGCTAAATAACCAAGTCACATCAAACTCTGAAAATATATGGATTTGGCTCAAAGAAAATAAGTCTTCAAGCCCCTCTGCAGTAATTACAAGACAGAAAAACAGCAGTATTAATTTTTAGAGTTTATATGTATCCCTTTTGCTTTTTTCCCAGCTTTAAAGTAGCAAACAATACTTTCATTGCATCAACTGCCCCAGATTGGTAGTTTTTAGCTACTAGTTTCTCTCCACAGGAGAGGAAGGGGGAAAAAAAAAGCAGGGGGAGGGGAATAACCCGAGAGATGAATTTGGTGTTTTGTATTCTCCACCTAATTATTTACAACAACGAACTTACACGTAAGCGCACACAAAGCTGTGATAGGCAGTAAGAGGTGGATAATCAAGGCCCCAGTACATCAGGTTGTTATCACTTGTATTGAAGTACCTACACCAAAAAAAAAAAAAAAAATTAAAGAGAGATCTACATTTCCAGCTTTGTTTCAGCCCAAGGAAAAGGCTGAATATTAAAGCAAGGATTTTTATCAATGTATGCCAAATCCAATACAGAAATTAGCAGCTTCCAGATCTGCTTTATTTTACTTCACATACACAAAAACCTCAAGCAACAAAACAAAAGCAAAAGTGATTCAGAGCACACTTGCAAAACAGATTTTAAAAGCTGCTAAAGTTAACTTACCTAGAGAGGGAAAACCCTGGATGTGAACAGTGACAAAATTCCAGAGACTAAGACAAAGCCTGCACAAAACCAGTTGTACACATCCACTGTAGCTCCAGATTTCTGTGGAAGGCTTGGCAGGTCCTCACCTCCATCCACAAACCAAACCTACATTGCTCATGCATGTCAATCATTCCAGAAGACAACAGTCAGAAAAAGAAATAAAGCCAAGGCAGCTAAAGGGAAATTTCAAAAGAAGTGGAATTCACTAGTGATTCTTCCTTCTATTAATCCTAGATCCCTCTTTTTTTCCCCCAGACCTGGGACAGCACGTTTAATGTATGACAATAACTTCTGAAGAGTTCAACTTTATCTGCTGCTCTTGTAGACTACCGTAGCAACTTGTGAACCGCTTCTGCTCAACAGACCTTCACATGAAACTTCTGAAACATCATCTGTTAAAGTTCTACTGCTGAACAGAAGTGGAAAAGGGTGGCATAAATATATTCCACAGACACACAGAAAGCGACATAAGTCTGGAAGAAAATTATGCCAAAACAATTGTCATCAGACAGTTCTGTTAGCATAGAGGAGTCAGGGGGCTAAAAACGTTCCTTAGAAGGCAACACCAAGTTCTCCTGAAGGACCAACAACATGAGGTCATGAACCTCTGTCAGGTATGTCAGGCACAACCACTTTACTTAGTTCTGCCTCAAAATTCAGGTGGACCACGTGAGAGAAAAGAAAATGATGTTCCCTTTTGTAATGATGTTGTGTCAGTATTGCTACAGAAGGCTGGCAGCAGCTCAAATTGTTACCTCTTCCGAAGGAGAAACAGTAGGTTTTATCCAAGGAAAACAAGGGTTACCAAAATAAGGCATCAGACCCTCTACATCTCACAGTGGAACAGACAGACTAGTCTACTCTTGCTGCCAAGGGGCAAGCTCTTGGCTTTTCCAGTTTCTCTCTTCAAATGCAGACAATTTTTGACATTTATTATAGTAAATGATGTTTCTTGAATTCTTTATGAGCTGCCTGAAGTATCTTATGACCTGATGATAAATCATCTTTCTTTTGAGTTGCATCTCTGCTTCTTATCCTACAATTCAAGACTGCTCACGCCAAGGCAGTTCAGGTTCTTCGGGCAGATTGTAATAGTCTGCAACTTAGGAGTAAACATCCCAGTTTTGTACTTTTTTTTAACTTTTACCTTCCACAAACTCAGTTGCAACGGAAAACATAATCCCTACACCTAGTAATATTTAGAAAATAAGCCTTCACAGATTTCACAAGTAGTACAGTAAGAAAGGATGTTCTTAAAGCAACTTTTAAGAAATAATACCAATACTCTAAAGAAGAATATAAAATAACTATTTAATTTCTTGTCTCTGCCTCAGAGATCTCTCAAACAAGGAAACTAAGTACAAATCATACTATAGTTTACTGGGCTTTTTAATAATAAATCTTTGGTTTGGATAAAAGAAAATAAGCAAGAAACATGCAGGTATATCATCTCTAATTACCTGTTTTACAGTAAGCATGATAAGTTTCTGAAAAGAGATCTTACAGGACTATATCCTCATGAGAGCGCCGCTCTCTATATTTACCCAGGCAAATCTACAGAAGAATGCACGCTGGCTGCGTAGGCAGCCTCTCTAAATACTAATCAAATAACAGCACTACAAGTGAGGAGAATCTCCACTTCCAATCTGAATGCTATTTTTCCATACCAGAATATAACATCTTTTCCCACAGCGTATTTCTACAATACAGGAGGGGAAGGACAGCTTCGTGTTCTCGAAGGTAATCCCCTGTGTGTCGGCCAAGAAATTCTTTTCCAAACACCCAAGACTGAGCATGACTTCACTGCATTAGAGATTCTATTCCCAAACCAGACCCAATCCAAAAAATCTTCTGTTATAAATAAAGCTGAGACGCCCACCTGGCAGCCCACAGGTTAAACCCAGCCTGCAATATAGTTTCAGCTGGCCCCTGGGAATGCCTCGAAAGGACGACTGCTCTAACTCTCAAGCACATACAGTTCTGTGTAGCAGAGTGGATCAAAGCTGCCAACTCTTTTATTATATTAGCTCTCCATTATCCCAACTCTGGCACAATGAGGGGTTTGGATATCCCCAAAAAATGTAAAAGAGAGATGACAATATAGATAAACCAGGATGATGCCAAGTCACAATGTAGAATTCTCTGAAGAATTCCACAGAGTGCCGTAATTTCAGAATTGGCCCCACACATATTTACAAAAATACAATTAATATTCTCTTCTGTCCTATCTGTCTATTCCTTAACAGATGGTTGAGGAAAAAAATACGCCAGACAAACAGAACACTACTATCCCTGTTGGAAGATGACCTGGAGTTCTCAGGTATTCCAGTTTGTATTGTAGCAAATACATGGACTAAATAATTTGTACCATTCCATGCAAACTCTAACAAACATTAGGAATAATGTAAAAAAATAAATATTTGGAATCACTTTCCTACTTAATTTTTTTCCTATTTAAGTGCTCTGTACAAATTAAGTTCACTATCCTTACATCTAGATTCCAGACACCCACATTTTTAAATCTTTATGAAAAGCATGGCCATGAACAATGAACTTGCAGGTGTAAAAAACCACCAGTGCCTCCAGCACAGTTCAAACCTCTGCATTTCCTGGCATGTCCCTGCCTTTTAGTTTAGGGGAGGTGAGAGAGTTTACTTTGGTTTTGTCAGTGCTGATAAACATGAAAGTTTTTGTGCACAAGAGAATCAGAACTCAGGAAGCTGAACTGTTGGGTTTTTTCCTAGACCAGAAAAAGCTTCTCTAGAATCTCTTGTACAAGCCTGCTAAAAAAATTAAATTAAATTTAAAAAAATAAATCATTTCTTGATCTTTCCAGTCAATTCAACACAAAGCTGGAGTTTCACAGCAGACAGAATACTTTGTTACACAAGCTCTGAGCTTGCAAGTCAAAAGTTTCAAATTTTAGCCTTTTTTATTTTTGTGAAGAAAATTGTACCTCAGTCTAAGAACAGGGTGAGATTATATCACTACTAAAAGGTTTTTAGAATAATTCAGAGAACAGTAGATGATGTTGATGAGATGTTAAACCAAAAGGTATATTCAAGAAGTTTTATTACATCTACCCCTTTGCAAGCTGAACTACAAGAGCACTACGTACCACTGCCTGATGGGTAAATTGTAAGTAACTTCTTGCCAGTGTCTCTGAGCTTCATAGTCTCCATACAGCGGTGGTTTTCCGGCACCTAAAAAGAGATGACAGAGTATCTGGGAATTGATTCAGTTTATGCAGATTGCATAATACATGTATTTCCATATTAATGTATTACTAATTTTAGCCTCCATCCCTCTTTCATATTTGAGAACAAAATAGAGGACTCATCTGCTATGCAGTTTAACAAGGAAAAAAAAAAAAAATTCTGTGTTCTTTTGGCTTTCTGGATATTTCTGCGATAAGCATTTATCAAAACGTTGCACTGCTGAAGAATTGCTTCCTCATCTGACACACACAAAAAAAAATCACTGCCAAGTGTAGATGAAAAATGTGGCACTTTCTCTGAAATAAGAAAATGTACCTAATGGACACCTTGTTCTGATTTTGCGTGAGCTACGGCGCTTCCTTAGTATATAATAATTGACAATGTTCTCACTTGTGTTGCAGCCGTGCCATGGTACCCTGCCATTAAAAGTAACAACCAGCTCGGTTTTTAAATTTACTTACAACTAGGACCTGCTGCAAATCCCCCAGCTCCTCTCCCTTTCCTCTGTTGCCTGCTTTGCAACACTAGCAGGAATACTGCATCCCTCCTTTTCCCCATGGCTCTTGATTCTTTATTAAGATGAGCCATGTACTAATTAGGTCACTCAGAACAGGTTTAGAATTTTTTTTTTTCTTTCAATTTACAAAGCTTTCTAACTAATAAATGCTCCATTTTGGGTTTGCAGGAATTCTCTCACACACATTTTTCTGCTAGGTGATTGTTCTGCAGCGGTTTTGCAAAGTGAGTTACGTCAAAGGACGCTTCACACGTGCGTACATAAGTCTCTCAAGAAACAAAGATTTTTTTTTTTTTTTCCCATGAAAAAAGCTTTAGCAATGCAAATACTTCAGATGTCTTCTCAAAAAAATTCCCTCAACGTAAGGCCAACTCTGAGAATGGCATTATGTTAAACACCTTTACCACAGTTTATTTACTTCTATTAGCCTGTGCTTATTGAAAACAGAAACTGGACTGACAGTACTTCCAGTAAAATATTGACACTAGCCAGACAAAGATTTAAGACTTTCTTTAAAATACAGGAAAGCCATCTATATTTTTATCCCATGATGTATGTATGTGGGAGTCACACAGCCTCAGATACGCACTATTTATTCCTGGGTAGTGGAGAGAACAGATTATCTCCACTAATTTATTCCTGGGTAGTAGACAGAGTAGATTATCTCGGCTATACAACACATTTAACTAGAAGCTTCCTAAATAAGTGGGGTCACTGGAGAAGAGGAGTTTTATCAGTGTCTGCTCTGTAGCTCTAAATCTAGGGGAGCAAAGAACCTGTCATACCATTACTGACATAAAATAAAAGGGGTTATTCAAATTTTAGACTCTGCGTTTGGTTGTATACAAACAAATATACACACATATTTTATTTCAGCTTCTCTCCCTCAAAAAAAAAAAAGGAAAATAAATTAATTGGTTTCAAATGAGCAAAAGCGATCTTCATCCGAAGGTTTGATTACTAAAAGCCAAACAGAGAGTCTGATCAGACATGGGTTAGTTTGAGGCTGCATATTTAGCTTCCATCCATAGCAAGCATCAAGTGTATAGCCAAATAGAATTCAGAATTAATAAAAATGGAGTATTTTATTTTAAAAGGGTCACAAATACTTAAGAGTGGTCTTATTCAGTCTTATCTTTACCAGGAAATAGGCATTTTTAAGGGTGTGAAGCTGCCTCTCAGCAGGGACATTGAGTTTTGACTCATTTAGCCTGAGTTAGGCAATGCATTAAAAAAAATGATGCATTAAACTACAAAACCAAGTTTTTCCTCAATAATTCTCCAAGACCAACTAATCTAAGGTCATTGTACACGGTAACAGAAGATTCCAGAGGCAGATCCAACAGCATGCCAGATGGCAAGCAAGCACCCAATGGAACCGTTACAGTGATCCAAGGCTCGGCAGAATTAACCCCCTTGCTTCCAGCCACCGATGCCACACGTGGTTTCAGAGCATGCCAAACTGGCATTTCTACCAGAGTCTGCTTCAGAAAACGATGACTGCTCCCAATCCTTTGTTCAACTTGATTGAGTTGAGCAGCAGTGAAAATGAAGCAACGGGACCATGTCAGTTTGAACATTACCCTGCCCAGGTTTTGTTGTTTTTTTCTTGCTCCTGTCATTAAAAGGTTATTACACCTGAAAGAAGTCAAAGAAGAAGAAAAAAACCCAACAAATTTGCACTGTGCTTATGCATTTGAGAGCTCTAACGTTGACACTTGTCTATCTTTCAGCCAGCCAATGTTCAAAGTTGAGCACATGCTTTAATAATTTGCTGGATTGGATCTGACTCCGTGTTTCCTATTCCAAAAGAAGTTATATGATCATTACACAGGAAACAGGATCTTTAAAAAAAAAAGTATTTTAGTCCAGGTATTATTTTAAGAATCTCAGAATCTTGACTGGTTTGAAATTAAATCAATGTAAAAAATTTGGTTAACAATATTGCAGTGCAACAGAAATGTGGTATTGTGTGGCAAAAGATGGGTGTTTGGTTTTCTGCCTTTAGATGGGTGAAAGAGTCTGTTACTCACAGAACAGATCTCCCATAATAGTATTTTTCAGAAAAAAAAATAAAAATCAAAATAAACCAAGAAGCTATACAAGCAACTTATCTTCAAACAAATTCCTTCAAGTAAATGAAACCAGGTTTAAAACTCACTAGAATACTACTGAACAGGTCCAACAACTCAGGGGACGAGACTCCTAATTGTCTTAACAGAAAACCAGAGTTGAATCTGACTAAGAGCAAGCTTTGTACAAGCTTATGGTAAGTGTAGGAACAGCATTAAGAGGTTTAGAAAAAGACTTGCTAGCTTTCTGCAAGCATTATGAGATGGGGAGGAGAAAAACTCATCTATTAAGAGTATCTCTCTAGTTGATGCTGTAAACAAATCTTAAGGAAGTCCAGCTACAAGGCAGGGCATAATCGCTCACTCCACGTCACCTTTACACCGTCTTCATTATCACCAGAATAGTTTTATCTAAATAGAAAATAAGGCTCTATCTGTTATAGACCTTAAAGGACAAGATCAAACAAACGTACAACTACACTGCGATAATATTCTGCAGCTACTGAAACAACAAAGGCAGGAGTGCAGAGTCAGCTGTACTTCACCTCCATCTAAAACATTTCTGATCGCTGTTGTCATCCCCCGCTCCCAAAAAAAACCCAAAACAACGCTGTTGTGGGATTTTTCAGTATTTTGTTGCAAGAGATTGTGATGCTAATCATTGCACGCTTCAGAATAAGGCATTATATGAACCTTAGGGAAACAGAGATGCACTAAAATACGACCCTACTTGAATCACAGAATTCTTGAGGCTAGAATAGACCTCTGAGATCACCAAGCCCAGCCTATGACCCAGCATCATCACACCAACTAGACCACGGCACTACGCACCACATCCAATCTTTCCTTAAACACCTCCAGGGATGGCGACTCCACCACTTCCCCGGGCAGTCCATTCCAATGTCTGATCACCCTTTCCGTGAGGAAGTGCTTCCTAATATCCAACCTAAACCTGCCCTGGCGCAGCTTCAGGCCGTGCCCTCTTCTTCTGTCACTAGTTGCCTGGCAGAAGAGTCCAATCCCCATCTGATTACCACTTCCCTTCAGGTAGTTGTAGAGAGCGATAAGGTTGCCCCTGAATCTCCTCTTCTCCAGGCTAAACAACCCCAGCTCCCTCAGCCTCTCCTCATAAGACTTTCCCTCCAGTCCCTTCCCCAGCCTCATCACTCTCCTCTGGACCAGCTCCAGCACCTCACGATCTTTCTTGAAGTGCGGGGCCCAGAACTGCCCCCAGGACTCGAGGTGAGGCCTCCCCAGTGCTGAGTATAGAGGGTGAACATCCCTGCTCCTGCTGGCTCCACTATTCCTGATCCAAGCCAGGATGCCACTAGCCTTCCGTGCAGCCTGGGCACACCGCTGGCTCATGTTCAGCCGGTTGTCACCCAGCACTCCCAGGTCCCTCTCTGCCGGGCCGCTCTCCAGCCACTCATCCCCTAGTCTGGGGTTATTGTGGCCCCATCTTGCTTCCCGTTTCTGATGATACATGCAAGTTTATTTTAATTTAGCACAAGCTCCATAATTCACCTTCCTGTGGTTGCTTTACAGACTGCGAACATGTATTACCTGAGTAAGAACCAAGCGATACAGTCCAGCGTACGGTAAGGGCCAGTAAAACAGTAATTGTCATTAAGCTCCACTTCTCCATAGCTGGTCTTTGTAACAAGCCAAAAGGCACCTGAAAAAAACACCACACACATTGACATAATCCTGTCCACGGTCTTGTTCCTATGGTGTTTAATGCATAACAGCAGCAGCAAGAAGGGTAAAAGATTTCAAACATACACATACATACTTAAGCATCATCTTAATAAGCTCCACACAATTTATTCTACAGACCTGTAGTATGGTTTACCTGTAACAAGAGAAGATTCTACAAGAGACCAGTAGAGAAGATTATAGCAGTAGTCAAAATATTCATACCAACCATGTATGTTAATCAGCTCACTAATGTTTGCCACTGGACAACAACAAAAAAAAAAAACACAAAACAAAATCTTCAAAGTACATAAAAATTCCTACATTAATAACTTACTAAAAAAAAAAATAACAAGCATATAGTTTTAAAAAGTGAATAAAAGTCCCAATGTTACATTAATGCCACTTATCTTCTCAATTAAGAACACCAAGGATGAATTAGGCAAAATGCAGATCTAGTAAAGGCTTCCCTGTTGGTTTAAACATATTTAAAAATTATTTAAAAGTAAATTACATATTGGAAAGTCTTATGCTGGACCAGGTATCGTTTGTTACAAACGCACAAAAGCCACCATAAACTCTGCATCATGTGTTCTAACTAATTCTACAGGAATAGAGTCACGAGCCAGTACATAACCAGTAAGTTAAATATGTACCACCGACCTAGGAATGGAAATAGCTGGCATTAATGATGAAAAATCCCTGATCTGAATCTTACTTCAGTCTCCTCGATATTGAAAAAGGAGACTGAAATTCTACCTCTCTTTTCCCAAGCCTAAGCATACTGTCCATGGGCTTCCTCTCCCTGGAGGATACACCAGACAAAACCAGGCTCAGGAGATCTTCTCCACCCTTCCACCCAAAAAGGCAGGAAGAGTGATCTCCCAGCCAGCTTGCTTCACCATACCAAGGATCCAGTAACTATAAAAACCATTGCTAAATATGTGAAATTAAAGGCCAGAGGCATCAAACTCAGAAATCAAGAAACAGGAAAGTAATGACAGAATTTGTTTTTTTTGCACAGGGCAACAGCTGTAGAATATGAAAACTTTGATGCAGAGAATCAAAAATATTTTAGTCCAAGTCAGAAAAAAAATAAAAGAAGAAAAAACTACTCCAGTCTTGACAGCAGTAAATCCAAAGGCTGTACTTCTGCCAGATCAGCAGCAGTAGCAGCATTCCCTCCACAGTCAGCAACAGATACATTACAGGAGAGCAGATGAGTGCAACTGCCAAAGACTCTCCTTGCAGGAGAGGCATGATCTGATTTAAGTGAGTTTCATACACTTGCCACTGCCAAAAAAAAAAAAACCAAACACCACCACAAAACCATCCCACACAGCAGCAGTACCGAAGTGCTGTTTTAGTAACGGACAAGCAACATCTAAGCCACGTTCAGGTTATTCCGCTCAAACTAAATCCGTATTTATTTACTGTTCACAGAAAGGTGTGATTTAGTAACAACACGGGAAAAAAAAAAAGTTACTTTAACAATTTAAATCTCTGACAGCAGTAGATCACCATCTATAGGTGGAAAGGTGAACGCTGCTATTTGTATGCTTTCTCTGCTACACCTGCCCTCAAACCACAGGAAAGGCGCTTTTATCTAAACAAAAGATACTGAGGTCGACTCTGTAGGTCGTGTTACCCTAAGTGAACTCTCACATCTCCTAAACTTGGCTCCAAGACGACCAGGGTTCTACAGAACTTCCAAAATCAAGTGTCACAAGCCTGGTCTTCTCTTCTACAAAACACTTATATCCGTCCTTCCTTTCTAGCTCCAGCTGAAGTAATTATTAATTAATTAATTACACTTTTGTAATCCCTGTGTAACACCAGTCTCACCCACAGACAGAATGCCCCAGCTCTGCTCCTCTCATTTACTTCTGCCATTCCCTACCTTTGGAGCATATAATTTTCTTGAGTTTCTTCCTTCTCTTCTCTCAAAAGCAGTTCTTAAAATATTCTTTCCTACTTCTTTTTCATGTTTAATAATTATTTCAGGAGTGTGTGGAACAAAACTTTTTATTAGATTTTATTAGATTCTAAAGCACGGATCTCTAATTTTTGCGATTCCCTGGGTAACAATGTTAAACAACGACCTTGCAGGAGATTATAAAGCTGCTTGGATCAGTCTCAAACTTTTTACCTCTGGGTAAGCAACACTAGAAGGTCTCTCAAGCAAGATACTGCCTATAAACAAAAGGCGAAAACCACAGCTCAAAAAAAAAACCAACAAAAACAACTTCTATCCTTCCACGCTGCCTACTGTGAAGATTCAGATAAACAGCACCGATACAAACCATCCACTCCTTGCCAAAGGGAAACTTAACAGAACTGGGTCATAAATGCACGACTATATTAAGATATAACTGGCTGTTTTAACTGAGATGTCAGCACACTGCTCAACAGCATCCTTCCCTTCCTTAAAAACGCACACGCTCGAATAGGAATTTCATTTGCTGGAGTAATACTCGTTCTCCAAGCCTCTCGCCTCCCTGCTCCTTGTCAGAAAATGCAGTTATTTCTCCCGTTTCCTCGCCCGTCCACCCTCTGGCTCCACTCTCCCCACACAGACATGAGGATGAGCTGCTGCAGAGGGANAGCTCCGCCCGCGGCGGCGAGGCGGGAAATGGCCGCCGCCCTCAGGTGGCGGCGTTGCCGTCGCGGGGCCGATCCTGTCGGGATTGTGGGGCGATCGGGGCCCCGGTCCACCTCGGAGAGGTCGAGGAATCTGGGAATGATTTATCTTTGCTTCTAGTTGGTGCTCGCCCGCTGTGGAAGCCCCACGCACGGGCCTGGTTGGCGCTCGCTAGCCGGCCCTCGGCTGGTGCTCTCAGCAGGGGCCGCTCGCTCGTTTTTATTTCGCTCACTTGCAGCCTCTCACAGCACTTGTAGTACTTATGACACTATTGCAGCAGTTAAGAGAAGTGGAGAAATTTAATAGTGAGTATTATTCGTGAAAACATGGACTTGACATACGGGAAGCGTGGCCTTTTGTATTCAGGCGACAAATCTGAGTGTGTTTGTTTTCGCAGAAGGAAAGGGGCAGCTGGGAGGTAAGGGTGGTGAAGTGCTGGAACAGTTTGCCCGAAGAATTTGTAAATGCCCCATCCCTGGAAATGTTCTAGGTCAAGTTGGATGGGGCTTTGAGCAACCTGCTCTAGTGGGAGGTGTCCCTTCCCGTGACAGGGGGGTTGGAACAAGAAGATCTTTAATCTCTCTTCCAACACAGACCAGTTTATGATTCTATGAACTGCGCCAGAGAGTTGGGAAGCAGCTCCTCAGGCTTTTATATCTGGGAGACAACATCTAGAAACCAACATGAAGAAGTTCTTGGGCACCATAGGCCTAGCTTTTACAACCTTTCAGTTTGACTCTCTGGAGAACCTTGACAAAGTACATAGTGTAACGTGATCGATCCTGGATCATTATACAACCCTTGCCAATATTTAAAAGAGTCTCTTTTCTTTAGATCACTCTGCTTTTCTTCTGATTATGTTTCTAACAGGTTGGAGTATGAAATTTAGTAGAAAACTGATTATTTTTTTCAACTAACACCACATACTGAGGTTTTCATGGCCAGACCTTCCAGACAAACTGCAATCGGTGCTCTCCTTGGCCTTGAATCCCAGGACTGAATCTTGTAAAGGATTTAAACACAACTGCTACAAAATTGATATATGGTCAGAAAGTACCTGATCACTTACAATAGAAACGCTGAAGTGACTAGAGATAATAAGAAAACAAATTACTTTGTTGGTGTTTTTTTTAGATGTGCAGGGTGTTTCTAAAATGTACAAACATCAGGCAACTTACAGTATTGTGTACATCCAGAGAGGGCTTTTCTTCCTTAAAGCTTTTCCAGAGGAATAGAATATAGAAGGCTAATATAGAATATCTTCTAATACTAGTATAGAATACAAATTCCCCTATCCCAGCCAATTTTCAGTTGAGTGCCAATTATTCAGACATCCTGGTCTCTCTTAGACTTGAGAATTTTCCACATTCTCAGTGTTGTCACTTGGGAGCGTTATGATGGTATGAAGAGACTGGAATTCTGTGATCTGACACAGGTAAAAGTAAAAATCACAGTAGACTTCTGGCCTGTTAAGGTGTTGGGAGCCATAATCCTGTTGATAATGATGGATTTATGATCACGCAATTTCTTGTGTTTTACCTAAATCTGTTATGCTCACTGGTATTGCTGCTAGAGAAAATCCTTCCGGTTTAGAATATTCATGAGATCCTAGGGGATGTCTGGAGGTGACAAATCTGAAAAATAAGCATAGCCCTAAAAACTCATCAACTACAAAATAAATTAGAATCCGGGCAGAGTTCTACCCCCTGAATCCCTTTGGCCTGGTGGGTGACCGTGAAAACGCGAAGCAAATTCCCAGCCTGAGCAGGTCCCTGTTTCAGTTTCCCTTCTCTCCTTTCCTTCTCCTCTTCCCTCTGGGATTTGCCATGCTCGGAATTCCCCAAAGCCCTCTCCCGAACCTCGAGGCCGGGGTTAGCACAGCGTGCAAAGCCCCTGAGCCCTGCCTATGGGCTCCTACCGCAAAAAAAAAATTAAAATAGAGTTTTTTTTGTTTTTTTCTTGCGCGTTATTGATAATTTGGTGGTGGAACCGGTGCGGGCGATCAGGAGCGGGCGGCTGCACATTCAAGTGCATTATTTCAATTAGCTGAGCGCTCTTTGTTGCAAGGTGAAATCATTCACTCCCCGGGCAAGCTTTTTTATTGAATGCTTTCTAAATACTGGCATCGGTCACGTCTCCTGGAATTGAGTCTCTGTCACTAGTATTTCTGCGGTGACTTTGACCAGATCAATGACTGGAAAAGGCATTAAGGACACATTGATACCGCGGGGTAGCAGACAAGCGGGGCTTGGGGTTTTTGGTGCTCGGTAGTAAAGAGAAAGCGATACTGAGCAGATAAACCGACTTTTTTTTTTTTTTTTTTTAACCCTTGGTATTCTCGGGAGGTTTCAGTAGATCTGCTGGCTCCTCTCCTCCACCCCAACTCGTAGGCTTGATGTAAAGCCGAGCGGTGGTGAGGCAAAGATCTCCCGGGTATTCCATAAATCTCGGGTGAAATGCGGTCAGGATAATGAGAAAGTCTTTCCCAGGGAGGAAGCCACTCCTGGGAGAGGCTGCGGCTATTAAAAAAAAAAAAAAAAAAGTTGCTTTCCAACTCATCTAGGATTTAGTTGCTGAGCTGAGCCGTGGTGCAGGAGCGAGCAGGGAAACAAACTCTGGAGACGTTTTCAATTGCAGATTCACCATCTGACCTTTTCCTGGGTTCTCGGCTCTATAAAACCGCCCGTAATTTAGCGTTTGTCAGGCTGGGGGAGGCGGTGGGTGCGAGTGCGGACAGAGCTGAGAGCCCTCCACGATGCTTTTCCCTCTTCATTTCCCTACCAAAAGCAGAAATAAAGGTGTTTGAAACTGTAACCTGCAGGGATACTGATTTTTTTTTTCCCCTCCTCCTGAAACACCATCACTTAATAATTAGAAAGGCTTTGGGTTTTGTTCTTTTAAATTCCCGCAATTCTGGGAGCAGGCAGTGCCGGGGCGGTGGGCGCTAGGAAAGCGCAGAGCTTCCACCGCTCACCCCAGGAGCCTCCGCACCCGGAGAATCCTCCGAACCCTCCGTCAAACCGGCCGAGACGGTTCATCCCTTAGCGGAGAAGGGATTCTGGGTGGTTTTCGCGTGTCCTGGCTTTCCCCGTTTTACTGAAGCTCAAGGGAACAGGGATTTTGTTGAAACTGGAGTTCCAGGACGCTCCTTCTCACTTTTTTTTTTTTTTTCCCCCCGTCTTAATAATGTTGCGAAGTCTCTGCTTTCTCCTCTTGCTTACGTAAATTAATAAAGTTTGCTTAGTTATTTAAATATATTAAATGTCACATTTTAAGTGGAAAAGGGAAAGTTCTACCTTACTGACCTGTTCTTCATTTCTGATTTAGGAAAAGGCAAGATTAGCATGGATATTGCATTTTCAAGGACCTCGCCACTATTAAATAGACTGTTAAGTGCATTTTATGGCTGAAGAGTCTGTTCCCGGTTCAGTCTGGAAGACGTGCGAAGTTCATCTCTACCTGCTACATTGAACATCCACTGACTAAAATACTTGCTGTGGAGGTAATACCTATGCTCTGTGTCTTTTAAGTACATAACGCTTAATGTTTGAGGACTGGTAAAACGTTATTCGACAGAAGTCCCTGAAATAGAAGCGTTGGCTCTCCCAAAAAAAAAAAAAAAAAAAATTCAAACCCCCAAAAACTACCGGATCGCGGGTGTTTGGCCGGTTGCGCGAATTCCCGGCTAAGGGAAGAGGTGAGATGGAGGGAGAGGAGGCTGCGGGGAGGGCACGGATGCTCACGGCTCCAGATGGAACCTCCTGCGGACACTTAAGCTCCGCGGAGATTTAAGGGAGCGCGTATCAAAAGCAGGATGCGTTAAATGACAAGCGCCAGGCCCGGGCCCGAGCCTTGTCCGCAGCCGCGGACTCGGTGTAACTTCTGCGCGGTTCTCTCTGGATTTCCTCAGCCGCTGCCGCTTAGAATCGCCTGGAATTACACCCCCAAAATGGCGAGGCGGGTTTTCTGCCTTCCCGGGCCACGCTGACCTCCCAGGAGCCGGCGAGGACGGGCCCCGAAGCCCTCCTCAGGCACCAGGAACCTTCCGCGAAACTGCCCGAGGAGGCAAAATCCCACTGAATGCCCTCGAGAACTGCGCCCCTGCCCCAGACCCGCGGGGCGGGGGGAAACCCTCCAGCCCCCTAGAGCCAGTCTCTGTGGCATTTTTCCCGGAGTGGGAGACCCCCGAGGGTCCCACGAAGGATGACGGATGGCGCCTCCCAAACCGAAATGCTCGCCCCTCTTCTTCTGTTTCTGGCTCAGGACACGGAGCCCGGGTCGGCGAGATGGGAACCGGGGCCAGACCAAGCCGCATCCCCAGCGCCGGGGCGGGAGCGGCACCGGGGCGGGAGCGCTCGGAGTGCCCCCCCCTCCCAATTCGGGAAGCCCGGTTTGGGGATTAATTCCTTCCGATCACCTCTCCATGGGACAGACCGGGAAGGAAAGATCTCTAACGGGCATCTCTCCCCCCGGGACTCTCCCGGCCGTGCCGCCTCCGACCTTCGGACTGGGGGCTCCGACCGCTCCCCGGTGGGACGAGGGCTGATGGCCGGGCCTGGCTGCTGCCTCTCGGTTGTACCGAACCCTCGGTGCTCACAGCCGGGGAGGGGACGGCGGGTTGGAGTCCGAGCGCCGGGGCCTCTGCCTGAGAAACAACGTCCACGCGCGATAAATATACATTTTAAAAAGATCTTTCCCTGTCTTTTCAAATGTTTGGCGCAGCCTTTCAACACCCATTAGCCTGTAACTTCCAGCCCCGCTCTGTGCCCGGGGAGGGATCCAGTATGCTATAAATAGGCGGTGTTGAGAGCAG
>VWZK01017449.1:0-16542 GCA_013396935.1 Baryphthengus martii | reverse complement strand
GCAATCTTTGAGACAAATGTTGTAGTGTTCAAAATATAACAACATTGAGTCTTTTCCTATCCACCATCTTTCCCAGCTACACAGAGCAGGTTATCAGCTTGTACATGGGAGCAAGACCATCCAAACTGAGCAGGCCTTACCATTCACCACTCCTGCCCTTGAGTACAAAGCTTACTTGGTGGAAGTTTCACATCTGCATATGAAACTGTTCAGGAAGTGGGGGGACTTTATGGTAGGAGTTGTTTAGCTTTCCATTTGTCCTCTCACACCCAATAGTAGGGATGTCAGTGTCACAAGGCACAGTGGAGCAATGATCAAGGTGACTGAGCAGTTAAGTGGCATCTACTGGATCTGCTGGCCTTGGTGCACCAGGAAAGGAGATGGTAGGATCCAGATCAGGGTTCATGTCCAGCTTTATTTTGCACAGAACCTTGTGGCAGGTGTTTGAGGGCTAAAACCAGTGTGAAACTACCAGTAATTTAAACATGCCTGGCAGGAGCAAAAGCTGGGTGTAGGCAACTTCAAGCAGAATCAAGCCCCAAACCTCTCCACTCCTTCACCTCCTCCTATGGAGAGACTCTCATTTCTATGCCTGCCTCTCGTCAGTATTTTAACATTTAACAAACATCACTTAATGCTTGCAGAGCACTTTGAAGATGAAAAGTGCTTTCTGAAATGCTTTAGTGTCATTACTAGTAAGGGAAGTACTGAATTGCTCTGTTAAGAAAGCAAAGAAAAGAGAGTTTTCCAAAAATTAATTATATGTTGATAAGATAGTGGTAAAGTTCCTTGTCAAAAAGTAGAAGAGAAACCATACTACTGCACTGGTACTGTGATTAAAACTCAGGAGGATTTTATGGTTAGATGCTGAGTCCAAGATTTAAGGCTTTTGGCTAAAAGGTTTTATCCTATAAAAGTATAAAGAGATGAAAAAAATTCTAGAATACCTGTTAAAACTTTAAAGAGAGAATCTTGGCAGAGAATCCAAACATTCAGGCTTTTACTCCTCTTTTCTAAAATATTTCTCCTAGAGGCTGTTTCTGAAGAGTGGTACAGTAAGAAATTTATAGTTTCACGTCATTTTGATGTGAAAACAAGCAAAACTTGGCAGATACAAAAACATGGGTTTGTAGCATTTGTATGCCAGTGCGTTGAGTTTTTTCCTCAGTTTTCTAGGAATGGCCTAATTTGACAGCAAGACTGTTTGACAAATGGAAATAATTATCACAAAATAATGAAGGGAAGAGGTGAAATTGTCCCTGAAATTTAGCTATGCATTAAATTAAAAAAAAAATATATAATAAAAAATACTTCATGCAACATTACTCAAAGAGGGCAATAATATCTTTTGGAGGCACCATTGTCATTTTGCTCTGCATTTTTACAGAAACTTGTGATATTTCTAATATCCTGGTGAATCTTTTAAACTTGTATGCAATTATTAAAAATGTGGAGCCTCTCAATCAGAGGAAGGCAGAGCTTGGAAGAAATTTCAGATTCACTCAAATGCAGGATGAAGTTCTGAGAATACCTGATAGAGAAACCATTTTACTTCAGCTGCATACTAAAAGTCAATCAGAACTATTGAATCCACTAAGTTATAGCAAATGCATTATTTTTTGGTCCTTTTTTAGTTTGTACTACTCATAAACCTTACAATTTAGAAATTCTTATAAAAGTACTTATAGCTCTATTCTTTGCTTGTGTTGAGAGAGTTGCTGGTAGTGTTACGGGAAAAAAAATAGTTCTATACTTTTCCCATCAGTATGTAAACAAAGCTGAGAAGATGGGTTAGAGCCTCTTCTGATTTTTTACCAACAGAATAGTTGGAAAACTGATTATTTCAGAATCCTTATTTCTGGTAAAATGTTAAAGGGTGAACTTCCACTTTCAGGTTCCAAAAACTTTTCATAGTCAGCTATCATAAAACGTTTTAGTGTTACCTATAAATGGCACAGATTAAGAGATGATGAAGAGATAAATAAAGTACCCACAAGACCATACATTCTATTTATTTTTTAAAGTAGAATAGTGTTTTAAATTACTATGCTCACTTTGTTTACAATATGAGCCTGACTAATAACCTATATTCAGCCTTCTCCTTCTCCGAACCAAAGGATATATGAACACGAATTATTGAAACTTTAGCATATAGCTTTTGGGGGTGTTTACAGTGTAATACACACAATACAGTATTATACACACAATACAGTGTTATTTTCCAATGTGGAGAGCTGAGCAATTTCTATTCCTGTTTATGTTTGGCAAAAGTGAGAAGCAACATATCTAGCTGTATCATCTATTTCATCACCATTCTTTTTAATTTGAAATCCATCTTCTTCATCAGGAATTTGAAAGAAAAGCACATCAATACTGTTTGTTCAATCTTGCTTAACTACAAGCCACCACATGCTTATGAGGTAGTGCAAACTACACCTGAAATACCACATCAGAAATGTACTTTGTTTTCATAATAGGAAAAATCAAAAGCACCAAAGTCATTCTGTTCCTACATCCTTCGATGGAACTTTGCAACAGTTGTCATGCCATGAATTTTATCAGGAATTCAGATTTTACAAAAATGTATTTCCAAACAAGACTTTATGGAAACATTTTTACGAGTGTATTTTCCTTCTCTGACTATGCAGTCAAAAGAGTTTAAGTCAATTCACAATAGAGGTAAAACTCTAAAACTCTTTAGGATGCTGTAGCGTAGACATGGAAAAGGTAAGAAAAATATTAATTTATAGTACAGCACTAGTGAATTCCATTTAGAAGACTGCATCTGGAAGACAGAAATCCTATATCAAAGAGATGATACTATGGCAGAAGCAAAGTGAAAGTATGTTTTAGGCAACTTCTTTTTAACTTCAACTTCTGTGTTTTCTCTTGCAGGCACTTCATTTCAAGAGCCAAGTTGATTTTTTCTTCTGATAAACTGATGTGTACAGTGATCTGTTTGGTTTTCTTTTAGCTCCATTGTACAGTGTAACGACTCAGACTGGACAGTCCAGGGGGTAGTAGAAGTAGTAGAGGTTTCAAAATCCCCTCAGGCTAAATTAAGGTGCAGTGTCTTACTTGTGGTAAAAGCAACCTGAATTCGGAAGGCATAAAGGTGTGCAGAGTGGGATCTATTTAAACTGTTATAAGACACAGATAAATTGCATTACCATTTCTTGCATTGAATGCCTTTAGCAGCATTTGAACGTCCAAAGTCAGCCTGGAAAGCTCAGACAGGGAGAGAATACATACAGATACTCGTAATTTATGTTAACTTATTTTTTAAAAACCCAAACAACCTCAACACGAAAAGATCAAATCAGTTTTCCCCAATATAATAAAACAGGGTATTTACGGAAATCACTCTTCCCATTCTTCTCTGAGTCATCCAAACACCACTGTCAACTTGACAATGTCTTGAGTCAAAAAATACATCTAACATCTGTAAAGTAAGTTTCCACTTCAGCAAACAAAATTCTTTCAGTCTTTCTATGTTGCAACAAAGAGTTCTTGAAAACAGAAAAACATCTGACAGTCACTTTTGTTCAGTAGGAGGTTAAAACTAAATATACCAAGAAAAGGCCAAGTACAACCTGGACACTGTTCACAGTTGCTAATGTAATACTCTAATGATGCATCCATCACTTTTACCCATTCAAAACTTGATTTATCTTTCATTGATGAGAATTGTACAACTCTTGATGATTTCAGCAGATGTGAGATATAAGTCTTAGTGAATGGAGATAATAAAAATTTGCGTAGATGAGAAATAGCGTAAGATATCATGAAGAAAGAAATAATTGTGGTCAAGATCAAGAAACAGATCTACAGGAAACATATATCAGTCTTCAAAGCCTCTAATGAACGTGGCAGTTACAGAGCAAGTGAGAATTCGGTCAGCCAATAGTGAAAAAAACCCGAACAACCAAATACCAAATTATAATAAATGCCACTTCAGCAGAAACCAATACTGGGAGATCCCTCCTCAGTGAGGTCAGAAGCACTGACTTCAAGAGTACTGCATCTGGTTCCAGGCACCATATTTGAAAAAAGTATATATTGATAAGCTGGAAAGAGTTTGAAATCGGCTTTAAAAAAGAGAAAGTGGTAAAGGGTTGAAAGAACACTAGATTCCATTTAATGTTAAAAATAAAATAAAATAAAATAAAATAAAATAAAATAAAATAAAATAAAATAAAATAAAATAAAATAAAATAAAATAAAATAAAATAAAATAAAAGACATGTAGAGTAGAAAAATAAGGCAATTTTCCTCAAATAAGTGCATCATTTTTATAAAGAGAATCATGACCGTTTGTTCTTGCTATATAGCATTGGCAGCACAACAGATTTCAAATACAGCTGATAGATCATAAGAAAAACTATGCATAAGATTAGAAAAAGCTCTCAAACTCTCAAGGCATTAACATTTTGGGTGACTTGTTGCCCATCTTTCTCACTGGAGTTTCTTTCCCAACAGCTTAGGCAAGCATGAGAAAGTATTTCTTTCCCAGCAGCTTTAGTCATGACCTAGATCCATAGTTTCTTAACAATAGAGAGATGACTTACACACTCTCTTTGACCTCTTCTCATGGTTTGAGCCCACCTGGATGACAACAAAGCAACCACATAGCTGCTTGTTCACTCCTACTTCCCTCCAGTAGGATGGGGAGGAGAATATACAACAAAAGGCTTAAGGGTCAGGACAAAGGACAAGGAAGGCTTACTCACCAATTATGGTCGTAGGACAAACACAGACTTGAATTAAATTTAAACAACAAAACCATCATCAATTTACCAATTGAGTAAATTGGACAGTGGAGTAGGACAGTGATAAATGCAACTGGATTTTTAAAACACACCTTCCTCCCACCACTCCATTCTTCTCAGGCCCAGCTCTGCTACCTTCTCCTGCACAGTGGAACAGGGGAGTAGGGAATGGGAGCTACAGTCAATCCCACTCTGTTCCATGTTATTTCTGCCACTTGTTTTTCCTCAGGGACCAAACCCCTTCACACTCCTCTCCTGCTGCAGTGTATTATCTGTCCCATGGGAGACAGTCTTCCACAAACTTCTCCAATGTGAGTCCTTCCCATAGGACTTCCGCTCTTCAAGAACTGTTATTAAGGGTGATCCTTCCGCAAGGTGTTTCAGCACAGGCTTTCGTCATAGACATGGTCTTCTTGAGGCACAGTTATGTGATCTGACACGGAATCCTGCATGGGCTACAAGTGGGTATCTCCATCATTGATCTCCATTGGTTGCAGAAGCTCAGCCTACCATCTCACCATAGGCTACAGTGGAATCTCTTCTCCAGCACACTTCCCCTTACTGACCTTGGTGTCTGTATGGTTGTCTCTTTCAGGTCCCACTCCTCTCCAAAAAAGAGAACTCTCAAAACAGAAGAATCCATTCCACAGGTTTTTCCCCTCTTAAATATGTTGTCACAGAGGCACTGATTGGCTCAGCCTTGGCCAGAGGCAGGTCTAACTTAGAGCAGGGGAGCTTCTCAGAGCTTCTTAGAGAGGCCACATCAGTAGCCCCTTTCTGCCACTACCAAAACCCTGACAAACACAAACCCAAAACACCTCTAAATGTGCATTTCTGTAAATCACAGTACTCTCAAAGCCCAGACAGAGTAATAGCAATGGAGGGACAGTCAGAGCAAGTTAGGGTTATACAAAGGATCAGCGCAAGGTTTTCCTCTCCTCTGCACTCTACTGTATTGGGTTTGGGTGAGCTGGAGTTAATGTTCCCCAGAGCAGCTCTTATGGTGTTGTGCTTTGTACTGGGAGGCAGATAAGACGCCAGTGTTGTGGCTGCTGCTGAGCAGCGTTTGCACAGCACCGACGCTGGCTTTCCAACATCTTCCCCCCCCTCCAAGTGGGATGGAGTGGGCAAGATCTTGGGAGGGCACGCAGTCAAGACAGCTGACCCAAACTGACCAAAGAGATATTCCACACTGTGTGACGTCAGCTCAAGTATAAAAGGAGGAGAGAGGAGAAGGGGATTGGGGTCATTCGTTGGTGAAGACGCTTGTTCTCCAAGCAACCGCTATGCGTACCAGAGCCCTGCTTCCCGGGAGAGGCCAGACATCGCCTGCTGATGGCAAGTAGAGAATAAGAACTTGTTCTGCTTCACTTCTCGAGTGACTTGCTTGTTGTTCTTTGCTTTTCTTTTTGCTCCTATTAAACTGCCTTTATCACACCCAACAGGCTCTTCCCATCTTATTCTCTTCCCTCCTTGTCGTTCTGAGTAAGTGTGGGGGGAGGAGTGATAGAGTGACTTGGCGGGTACCTGGCACTCAGCCAAGGTCAAACCCAGCATACTACCATACCTCTTGTTCACTCTACAGCAGCTGAAAAAGCTAATAATTTTCTTCCAAATTTGCCGCATTACTGGGTTTGAACCTGTTTGACAGCGTCCTTTGCTTCTAAAGGGCAAGCTGATGTTTGACTTGACATTGTAATAATGTCCCATCTTGAAGCTGCAAACCAGATGCTTGACTTTACAATATCAGAAGGTGGCCTTCCTGCCTCAGTCTTTAATAGTAAGACCAGTTGATCTCTGGGTACCCAGCCCAACTTGCTCTGGAAGACAGGGAGAAGGATGGAGTCCCATAATCCCTGCTACACCATTTAGACACACACAGTCTATGGGACTGGATAGGATTCAACCAAGGGTACTGAGGGAGCTGGTGGAAGTGCTCACCAAGCCACTACTGCATATAGTGTTAGATACATTTGGCAAGAGATAAATCCCTTTGCGTTCTAGCCAGTCCTCAGAGATTAGAAGGGTAGGGGTGACTGGACTTTTAATAGATATGCCAATTTAATATTTGTGGCTATAGGTCCGACACCAGATGCACGAACAGCCCATCTGCTGTAGGTCCAGTAGCATTCACAAGAAGCAGTTGGATGCACAAATTGTACAGTTTATTTACACTTGCAACATATGCAGATTTTTTAAGATTGTTGGTGATAAATACACTAAGATGCAGAATCACTACGCAGCTCCAAAACACACAACAGTGATCACAATTGGAATCTCCCAGGGAAAACCACTCAGCATATCCGAGGCTGAAAATCTTACCCAAAAGCGTCCCTTCTGGGGAGAGCGAGCAGAGCAAACCCATCAACCTGTCCCTATGACTTGGTGTCGAATACTCATCCCACAAATTGGGTCTGAAATAGGCATTATATTTATACCTTGTTCACTGCTATTGAGCAGTGTAGGAGTAGGACTGTGGTCAAACCATTGTTCCTGATGGTCAGCACTTAGCAGTGATACAAAACATTTATGACTTCCTTAGTAATATCTGCAAGAAGCAGATAACTGCTGTGATATGCATGAGAATGGGATAAGCAGCCTTCACTACATTCCCTCACTCTTCCTCGGTGCCATGAGAACACAGACCACTGGATCGTCACCCAGCCTCCACGTCTGTCCTAATCACCAGATCATAGAGTCACAGAATCATAGAACCATCAGGGTTGGAAGGAACCTTGAAGATCATCGAGTTCCAACCCCACTGCCATTGGCATCTCCCACTAGACCAGGTTGCTCAGAGCCTCATCCAATCTGGCCTTAAAAGCTTCCAGGGATGGGGCTTCCACCACCTCTCTGCGCAATCTGTCCCAGTGTCTCACCACCCTCATGCTGAAGAACTTCTTCCTAACACCCAATCTAAATCTATCCACCTCTAGTTTGATGTTTATCAGCAGTGCTAAACTTTGCAGTTTCAATTGTTTTGTGCTTCGAACAAATAGCATGGGAAAACAGCCAGGGAAGAGAACAGGTATGACACTGACAGCCACTTTCCATCATTTATGAGCAGTACTGGCTAATTGAGGAGGTCACAGCTGATTGGAAGTTAGCAAATGTGATGCCCATTTACAAGGGCTAGAAGAAAGATGCAGGGAACACAGGTCTGCAAGTTTGATCTCAGTACCAGGGAAGGTTACAGAGTGTCATCATGTGGCATGTACAGGACAACCAGGGTATCAGGTCCAGTCAGCACGAGTTTATGAAAGGCAGATCCTGCTTTACAAACCTGATCTATTTCTATAATAAGATGACCTGCCTATCGGATGAGTGAAAGGCTGTGGATATTGCCAACCTGGACTTCAGTCAAAGTCCTTAGCCTTTGACGCTGTTTCCCACAGCATTCTTCTGGACAACCTGGCTGCTAATGGCTTAAATGGGCATATGGTCTGCTGGATAAAAAGCTGGCTTGACAGCCAGGCCCACAGAGTGGTGGTGAATGGAGTTAAGTCCAGTTGGCAGCTGGTCACAAGTGATATTCCTCAGGGCTCAGTTTTAGGGCCAATTTAACATCTTTATCAATGATCTGGATGAGGAATTTGAGTGCAACCTCAGTAAGTTTGCAGAGAACACCAAGTCGGGTGGGAGTGTTGTTCTGCTTGAGGGTAGGAAAGCTCTACAGATGGTTCTGGACAAGATGGATTGATGGGCCAAGGCCAACTGCACGAGGTTTAACAAGGCCAAGTGCCAGATGCTGTACTTTGGTCACAACAACCCCCTGCAACTGTATAGGCTTGGGGACGAGTGGATGGAAAGCTGCCTGGTGGAAAAGGACCTGAGGGGGTTGGTTGTTAGCCAGCTGAACATGAGCCAGCAGTGATCCCAGGTGGCCAAGGCCAACAGCATCCTGGCTTGTATCAGAAATGGTGTGGCCAGTGGGAGTAGGGAAGTGGTTGTCCCTCTGTGCTCAGTACTGGTGAGGCCGCATCTTGAGCACTGGATACAATTTTGGGCCCCTCACTCCAGAAAAGACATTAAGGTGCTGGAGTGTGTCCGAAGAAGAGAAATGAAGCTAGTGACTCTTTATTAGCAAGAGTACATACTGGATGGGGCCAAGCCATGATTTCTGAACGATCATTCTTGACTTTAATGTGGATCTATTTGGACGAGCCATTTCCTCATACGAATCCCACAGGAATGTTTTATATTACCTCTAGTAAGTCTGCCATCCTTCATAGACAGCTGTAATTTACATAGGGGTCTAAACCATGTAGCCAGCTCCTGAAGCATCATAATCCAGCTTTGTTCCCTGTGTCTGCAGACCGCTGCTTTTCGTCAGATGGAGATCTACTCTCTACTGACATCTTCAGAAAATGTTTATTCTTTGCGTTGTTGCAGTGAAATAATATTCATACATAAGAATATATGTGCACATTCTGCTGGGAAATAGGGTCGCAAAACTGGAAATACTCAAGAGCATGTTCATGTGTGTGTCTGCGTGCACACACATATAGATATATATAGGCAGAGAGACAGACACACAGTCCAAGCTGCCCTGCTTCATATGAAAAAGGGAGGGAAAAAAGCTGTTGCTTAAGGCTCAGTATTTGGTATTTTGGCTTCCCTGCTCACACTTACATTCTTGCCAAGCTTAGATTAACTCAGAGATGAAAAAAATTGCAGGGTTTTTATTATGATGGTGGGAAAAGATTTTTGAATTTCTCAGTTAAGAATAAGGAAGATCTCTGTGGTCATTCTGATGATGGTTCCAATTATAACTGAACAGGCTCTTTGTTGTATGTTTATGGCAACTCACTATGGTGTAGCATTTCGTAACATGCATTTTTTAATGTTGATTTGAATGAGATTCAGAGTGAGATTTAGCATATAAAATAATATTTAATATTATTAATAAAATACCACTTTGCTACATTTGGAGTGACTTTCTCCTTTTTTTTGTCCCTTAAAATGTCTTTTCTGTTTAGATTTCTTTCATTTTCCAGGCAAAATAATTTGTGGGTTCTTAGTTTCAGTTAACAGTAGACTTCATATGTGAACACTTTTATATGAATATAAAAATATGTGTATGAGGGAGAAATTTGTACACACAAAGACACACACTTCATATTAAAAAAAAATCTTCTCGTGCAGCCAATTTTTGCTTCCTATCTAAAAGCACCACATTATATGATCTTACTGACAATAAAATGCACACTGCTCTGTCTGGTCACAGAAGAGTGAAGTAAAGCTGGAGTTTTCCCTATGACTCTGTAATATCCACATTCTCATTTGTTTGTCAAACTTGTATCTTCTGTTTTCAGTTTTTGTGTCACGACACATATTTTTCTGTAAATTTTACAGCTCATCACTGCCATCTTTTGGGAAAAATTGCACATCTTTAGTTCTTCACCAAAAAAAAAGTGTGAAGAAAACGCATTAAATACAAGTTGTGTTATAAAGACATTGCTAGGGGTTAGCTGAAAAATATTACTTCATATAGAAGAAACTTCATTCATATATTTACCATGAAATTAAAAATTTACCGTGAAATCAAAGCCCCAAAATAATAATTTCATAATTTCTAAACATTTACCAACACTATTAAAACATTTTGTTCTCAAAAAAAGCCCTCTATTATCAAACTTCAAAGGAGGAATATTAAGTATATACTAATACAACTTATAATAGATATGCATACTGTACATTAATATACTCATTAATTGAAGCAAAAGCTGTTTTGACATTTATGAAATACTTTGACATAAGAAAACTGAGACTATGTAAAAGGTGTTAATTTCCTGAGTTTTATTTTTTTTCAAAATGAGAATTCCCGTAAAACATTTTAACTTTTGAACAAATCACATTTTACCATGTTTGTTTTTCCCAAAACAAGTTCCAGCATGTGCTAAAAATTCCCAAGACTATTACCACTAACAGAACAAATTTGATCAGGTCATAACTTCAAAACGTTACATGTTTCACATCAGTGTATGACATTTTTAAAAAGAAGTAGAATTGCAAAAACACATCATGAACTAATAAAAATTATCTTCCATGTTGTCACCTCTTTCAAAATGTGCATGATCACAAATATTTTCTAGACCACACAGATAGCAGAAAGTGAAAATCCTCATGTTTGTTTCAAGCTCAACAGTTGCAGTATAAAGGTCTGGCTGCCTGCTCACATGAGGCAAGAGTTATTTTACCCAAACTATGGCATAATATCATTGCGGTTTGTGTTATATGATGTACTGCTGTGTTTCATGAATGTTCCAGATGTACTGACATGTACCACAACCTTGAAGAGTCTGTGTTACAATGATGCTTTACACTGATTTTCTTTCACAATTATGTCTGATACTTTTTGGCGATAACCAATAACCTCATCAGGTTGTGTCTCAAGGAGCTAGTTAAGGGTAGTTTTCTGTTAGGAATTTGCTGGATTATGCTCTTTAGACACATCAGCCTTTTCATGTGCAATACTTTTTCCTTTTTATAATATTCCTTTTCATGTTTTACCAGGACATCTCTAAATGAAGCGCAGTGTTCCTTCTGCAGCTTGAAATGGGACATCCAGGCCCTTGAAGGGGACTTTAATGGCCTACCCCTAGGCAACATAACAGCCAAGTTTCACCTAGAAAGGGATGCCTAAGTCTTTCTAGTACAGCGCACTTAAAACTCGACTTAAACAAAGGAGAACTAGGTTTAACATAAATCCAGAGCTCTACAAAGTTTATCAAGTCCTTATGTAAGGTTTGTTCTACTGGCAGAGTTGCAAGTGCTGATAGCAGAACAGAGAGTACATGAAATCCTTGGACACATACTGTGAGGTCCTGCAGTGCTCACAGCAGCCACAGAAGAGAAGGAAACCAGGCATCTCCCACTTCCAGATGCTGGAATCGGTTCTTCACCCAAGGCAGCTGCAAGGATTGTTCTGCCTGAGAGAAGAGGCTCTCTGGAGGATTCTAACACCTGTGAACCAAAAGGGTAAACAGATTCCCCATGGTGAAAGCTTTGCAAACTTCTGGCTTCACATCTTCGAAATGCATCCAGTGATACAAACACTCAAATTTCTTTAGTATTAACTGCATCTGGTGCCTTCTGTGTCTGAAAAGACAACCCAGTCTGCAGCTTGAGCAGGAAAAACACTTATGTATTATTACACTTCCCTGCCTCCTACAACAAAGAAAAACGAGGTTGGATGAGAACAAAGACTACATTGCAACCACAGAAGTTAAAAGAACTGAGAGATCAATTAGCTTATGAAGTCAAGAAATAGAAACATGTAGGAAAGAACAGGCAATCATGCAGTGTTCAATGCATCTTATCTGTCGTGGTCCCAAAGATGCACAGGAGCACATACTACCAAATAAATTTCTGGATAATAAATACACTGTCCAGACCACTGTCTATGCAATGAATGTGATGATATTGAGCAGATAAGAAAACCTTGCATTAGCGTTATTTTAAAGTTACTAAGAGGATCTACCAAACTATTTATGGAATTATAGAAGAAATATCCCTTACCAGATGAGTTTTATTAATGACTTCAACAGGACATTTGGAATGTATACTCCAAGCACCTTTCACAAAACATTGGACTGACATGAGTGAAATGAGATGCTTGCATGAAATGACTGAAATAGCTGTAGTTGAGATGGACAATCATAACTATGCGGTGCAAGTCCCATCTGTTTTGAGGGAGGTCAGTCTCAGTGCTAATCAGAAATTGTCACTTCTTTTAACATTCTTTGATACATATATATGTATTTATTTAAAACTAAATTAAATCTAAATGTTAAGCAAAGAAAAAAACAAAAAAAACAAAACAAAATAAAAACACAAAGCATAACATCCAAACATAAAAAACAACTAAACATTTTAGATGGAGCAAGGGTGTATGTATGTTACACTTTTTTTGAAGTTTCGTTACCCAACTGGAAAATGGATGTTTTGCCTGGGTTTGGGAAAAGTAACACATTTAGTGTGAAACAGAAAGTCCAATGCCTCCTCAGTTCTCTTTGTATACTTCAGAGTAACAGTACCAAAAGGACAATAACAACAGTCTCATGCAAGCTACAATGTAACTTTAAATTGTTTGGAGAACAATTCATCCCTAGGCAGCGTACTTCAGCCTGGGCTGCACCTACATTAAAAGGTCACTTGCTGGCTGTAGGGTCTGTTTCCACATGCCTGTGGTTGTGGCTAAGAGAAGCCAAACTCAGAGTCCAGGGTGACTTTTTTTCCCAGGGAAGGCAACGTGGATACATACTGACTCTGGAAGCAGCAAGCAGAGAGGTATGTATGCTTAACTAAAAGCTGCTGTCTCATCTATCAGAACTGTTTCCGGGGGAATAGCAATGCAGGCTCTGAGCTGAACCTTTTCTGCTTCATAGACTTTAACATAAATACTGCAGGATCACAGACTTTCTGGTTTGCCAGCTGCATCCTGGTGCCCATTCCACAGTGGAGATTGAGGGATTGTTGTGTTTTGGAGAAAGCCCTTTGTGAGTCAGATGAGTTGAAGAGCACTTCTGGTCATTGTCACATGAATAGCAGATAGATCAGAATTTAAAGAGAGCAGCAACTAAGCAGGTGCCACAGACACTGTCCTACTCAGAAAACGAGATGAAGCCTGTCTCTGAGGACAATGAAGGACACAAATGTTCAGTAAAAGTGAGTAGATATCACCACCGCACATTGAGCTTGCCAAAGGCTCTCACAGGAGGTGTAAATGAGGGGCTAGATCTCTGCAGTAGTGGATAGGCAGTCATAAAAGCAGTTCAGACCTTCACTCTGTTAACAGCAAGGTTTGATCAGCTCAGCAGTCTTATATAATTTCAGTCTTTTTATTCAGTTGCTAGTTGCTCTGGACTTTGAGAGAACTGGAGGACATTTGAAAGGTTGTATGCTGTGTCCTGAAAGGGGCAGATCTTTTGGAGTGCTACCTGTCATCTTAAATCATTCTTTCACTTAGGCATGCATCAAAAATTAGCTTAATAAGCTCACTGTTAGCAGAACACTTTTGAGGCTGCTGCTGCAAGCTGAACTGAAACTGTAGAAATTCTGCAAACACTCTGTGGTGTTCCCATATGAATTTTTACTCGTTATAAAACCAAACCCAGAAACATTCTCTGGCTGGCTGACTCTCAAATATCTTAAACCCAGGTTAACTGGTATGAAAGCCTAGGTTAGCAGTTGACCAGTTTTCCCAAAATACTAGGACCTATTGCCTTAATCTTAGGTATGACAGATCCTCCCATCATGTAATTTGTCATGCGTAATGCACAACAAATACAGAAGTATTTCCAGTAGATGCACAAAGAGAGCAAAATCAAAGTGGCCTTTTATCTCCACCACTGTCCCTCCTGCACAAAAGTGAGTTTTCAGCAGCTTGTGAAGCACTTTGCAGGCTTCTTCACTTTGCAGACAGACACTACTGTCTTTGCATCAGAGGCATATTTAAGTCAAAAGCAGTGCATGATGGCATTTGGATCTGCATGGAGAGCAACACTAGGGTGTGAAAGAGTTCTGGATTTTTTTGCCATAAAAACATGGATAGAAACACCTAGGAAGCTGATGGAAAGGATGTGATTTGAGGAAGGTCAAAGTTAAGACGGGACAGTAAGTAGACAAAGCAACAGTGAAATTCGTATCTCTCACATGACTTTGAATCTTGAATTTTGTGTACACCATCTTTGCTCCTGAATAAAAGCAGATAGGAATTAGTAGGTCCTCACTGCACAGGACATTTTTCAGAGTATAAAACTCTTGCACATACTTCCTTCTTCAGCACCGACATCAAGTTAATTTTTTTCTGTGTACATGTAATAGTAGGATCAGAAAAAGAAACAAACAGGTGTTAATGTGCAATCTTCTTGCACGTTTTGTACAAATGCCTCTTACAGTCACTTCCTTTCTGTCTCACTGAGTATGTATTAATGCATTGTGGAAAGATGCCAGGAATTTACTTGTTGTATAGAGTTTCAGTATTTGATAAACTATCACTTCCTACTAAAGAAAAAAATTAAACTTTTGTTTGGAAAATTGCCCAACTCTTCTGATTATGTCAGAAATACAAACAGTAAAAGAAAGAATAGAAACAGATAATGTCTTTGTCTTGTTCCCTCCAAACTTCTCTTTACCTTGGATAAAAACATAATATTCACCATCAGAAGAGTAGAAAGGTCATTGTTTTCTACTTACACATAAGACATATAAGAGTTTATTTCTGTAAGACTGAACAACTTTACCCATCTTGTAGCAGTAACTGTTGTGAGTATGGCACAGCATGTTGGAAGCAGCTGACTAAAAGCCAAACAAAGCAAATAATTAGCTAACAAAAGAGCCGGTTTACAAAGAGCTACCCATGGCCAAGTGCAGCCCAGACAAATGGTCTGTTCAGAGGCACGTAGGAAAGCATGTTTCTCTGCTACTGCTGAATGAGTGTTCATCAATTACTCACAGCTACTAGTGGGGTGGGCTGTATGCTGACAGACATGGGGTATTGCTTTACCAGTAAACCATCACCACCAGCATGGCAACATGAATGCAGCTGCTTGATGTGCTCCTACATGCATGTGCTCTTTGATGTGTTCCACAAGTAAGTCCACCCATCAAGAGTTAGGCATTTGGTGAAAAGGTGGTGGTAACAGTGTTAAAGATTAGACTTGCAAATCTCAAAATACAAGGCGTCAGTCTAGTCATATTAAAACATCCACTTAGAATAACTCACACAGTAACTGCAGCATATTATAGAGCGGAATCATGAATATGCAATCAGAAAACAGTTTCAGAGCCTGATCACCATCTCTGTCAATTACAGCAGTCACTTTCTGTGATGTTGCCTTGATATTTTGACAGTGATTATAACTTTACATGATATATTGCAGATATTACGCTACGGTTGTTTACAAATAGAACTCTATCTTACACTTTCAATATAAAAGTAGGACATTTTAAGTAAGGAAAACACTCATAATATTTCTTCCACCTAAGTCAGTCATGCATGACTACAAGAGTTGCAGCTGACAAACTGGCATGTCTGCCACAACTTCATTACATGACCAACCCTAAAAAAATCAAAATCAAGTGTGTGCAATTTTTCAGTTAATAATAACAGCAAAACTTTTTTCTCCAAGTTGTTTTAAAATAAATTTTTAACATTATAAGCTCATAAAAGTAATGTTTTTTAAAAACAGTTAACTATAAACATCAGACGGCTGTCTGAACATTTTATAGAGATTAATGTTTGTATTTACAAACAGATTTATTCATGATCCTATACATTAACTGTTCAGTATTTCATAATGATCTGAGACAATGCAAGATTTCACCTTTACAGAGAACTTCAGAAAATTTTGGAATCTTCATAATGAATGAGACTTCTAGAAGTCTTTGTTCAATAGCTACTTGCAGGACTGTAGTGTATATTTTAATAGTAAGTATATCTGTATACTCTCATCATTCAGTTTGTTTAGGATGGAGATTAGAGAATATGTAGGATACATATCTCAGTTGTGAATAACTATTACAGTGTTGATATCTTCCCGAATTCTAGTTATAATGGACTTTTAGAGATCAGATTGAAGCCCATACCAGCTCAAATAAATACAATAAAATATTTAGACAGCTTTCCATGTATTTGTTAGAAACTCTTTTATTATTTTTTTGCTACATTTGTTATCTCTCTGATATCAAAACAAGAATCCTATATTGGTGATGACTTTAGACAGAGTTACATGTAGATACAGTATCAGATCTGTTCAAGGCATTAAAT